>VDFB02387448.1:0-35208 GCA_007258455.2 Sequoia sempervirens | reverse complement strand
TTTGTAAACAAAAATCACAAATTTATATCTCTAATTCTAGTTTTAATCTTAATCCTTATTGTAATTCTAATCCTAATCTTAATTTTAACCTTAATCGTAATCTTGTTTCTAACCCTAATTATAACCTTGATTCTAATCCTAACCCTAATTCTAGTTCTAACCTTAACCCTAACCACAACCTTAATTTTAACCCTAATCCTAATTTTAACCCTAATTCTAACTTTAAATCAAACTCTAATCTTAAGTCTAATCTTGACCCTGGCCTTAATTTTATTCCTAATCTTAACCCTAACCTTAATTTCATCTCTAATCCTAACCTCAATTCCAATCTTAATTCTAACCCTCATCCTTATTATAATTCTAACCCTAATTATAACTCTAACCATAATCCTAATCCTACTTCTAACCTTAATTTAAATGTTGATTCTAACTTAAACCTAACCATAATATATTATCTTTTAAAAATATTTCACACACACACACAATTATTTGGGAGCTAATCAATTTACTTGATAAATATTATATTTTATTTACTAAAGAGCTTTTTTTTTACTTTAAAAATATTTGATTTATCTAAGAGTTATTCTATAATTTTATTTTTTTTAATTTCATTTAAATAGTTATCTATGAGTTTTTTAAATATAGGTATTTAAGATATCTTTTATCTTTACATGAATACAAATTATTTCAATAGTTTAAAACTACTATTTCAAATAAGAAATTTATAAATTTAAACTATTACAAACAGAGAAATTTATAACAAGAAAATAGAATAGAAAAAACACAGTTATTTTTTTAATATATTTGTAAAACCGTTATATATTTCAATTTAAACCCTAACTTGTAATAAGATTATGGTAGTAAAATGAAAAACAGTGATTTCATTTGCATTTCATTTATTTATGTCTATATTTGTTATTAAATATTTTGTTTACACTGAACTATAAATCACTATCAAATTTAAATTAAAGCTAACTATTTCATTTACTTATATTTTTTATTAAATATTATGTTTATTATTAAATATTAATATATTCACTTGTAATTGATTTTCAAATGCAAGATAAAAGGTAATAACTTGTTAACACATCCAAACCATTACATTTCACCTTTTATTAAGAATATAATTACAACATCATAAAATAATTATTTATCGTTAGACAGAAAATTATTTTATTAGTATAATTTTTTATTCAAAATTTAATTTTAAAATTAAAAATAACATTTAGTAATATTTAATCAAACCAAAAATGGTCCCTTTTAAGTTTACAATTGTTGAACCCTGTTTAACTATTAACTAAGAAATAACAAGCCATTAACCAAAGACAATATGCTTAGCAAATTATAAGCATTACCAGCACTAAGACATTTGTCTGCATGCAATGATAGATAGGAATGAGCAGAGGTTGTGGGACATAATATGATTAGATATAAAGAATGTTGTATGCATGTGCTATGTGCCAAGTAAATTGTCTGATATACAAATTATTTAGCACAAGGAACAGCTCTTAGAAAGTACATATTTTATTTCACTGGAACAGTGCAACCATGCACAAATCATGCTAGGACCGGATAACTCCATAAAAACAAGACAAATTCAAAAGCTTGTACTATATAAAACCAAAGATTTTTGGGGACCTTACTGACTGATAGACAGTTGTGCAGAGGCAAATGGTGTGAGCACATCCATTGTATACATACGGGAGGCTGCTCTATATTAGTATATTTCTACATAATTACTCACCCAGCTTTATATATCTAGATTTATAAGAATTTAATTGATAAGTAGATGATTTTTTTTTTCAGATGAGATTAGGGGGTTTTATGATGAATGGTTCATAAGGCACGATATCTGGAGAAAGTTTTGCAAATTGGGTAGTAAATTAAGTGCGCTTGATTTTTGGGGTAACTTCATAATTAAGTGCACTTGAGTTAGCGTAGTACTAGGATGAGAGGCCTCCTTGGAAATCTCAATGCTTCACCCTTATGTGCATCACCTAGATGCAATATGTGCTAAGTTGGCCATTCATTCTCATGAGAGATGGGTTTATGTGAAAAACTACTCATGAAATATGGATTGGTGAGTTTGACTCAAAAACTATGTAGTTGAATCCTAATATAATATCATATGAATTTAATTATTTTGTATGTAGTGATTAGTGTGAAAGTTGAAAAATAGTCTTATTTTGGTTTAATTTCATCATCACTTGTTTCAAAAGTTTGAATTTACTTACTAAATATATCATGTGCTTCCCTTGTTCAAATTTGTAGGTGTGGAACTAATCTAGTTCATTTTCATGCATACAAATCTAAAGCCCAAACTTATTAAAAAAAAAAATTAAGTTGGGCCCATGTCTCACTCTCTTACTAGTAATCCAAGAGTGTTTCACTTTATATGCTAACCTAACATATCCTAATTCATTATGTGCCATCTAGATCCAAAAGCATCCATGATCATAATACTATCATAACTAGAGCATCGACATTACATTATTTGCATGTAGCATTCTAGGCATATTGCATGCTTGCATGTTGTCTTCATATTTTTTAACCACTTTTAAACCAATCATGTAGGGGTTTGGCCAAAGTAGAATAAATCCTTATTTAGAAAGCTCCCAAATAATTTCTTTCAAAACCACCTCACTTTAGAAATTGGTACAACAATGTCAAGCAAGAAAATTCTAGTTATCAAATTTTAATAAAATAATATTTTTGAGTACTTCAGCTACACACACCAAGTTCATTTTTTCTAGGTGCAAAGTTAATATCTACAAACACAAATCTAGTCCAGAGAAATTTTATTATTTTTTCAATTTCAATGTGATTTCCTAATAAGGCCATTTTTTATATCATTGCACATTAATTTTTTATATTGATCATAGTCGTATATGTTAAAATTTTGAACAAATAAAAGAGGAAATTGAAACAATATAAATCTCCCTATTGTAAAGCAACATAAGCTTAGATTGAGCATATAAAGAAGACCAAGTCAAATGATTTTACTTTCACTTATCACTTGTAGATTTCCTTTGTTGAGTGGATTTACTTATGGATTGTGGTTGTGCAAGCTTCATGCAAGATTTCAACAAATGTACCTATCAAGCTTGTGATTGACTCAATGATTTGATGAAGGATGGAGGGTAGATATATAGATTTTCCAATGGGGAAATGAGTGGTTGAGATTCAGTTTTGAATGAATGGTTGAGATCAGCTATCAAAAATGGTTGAGATACAAGTGATTTAATTTTTTAAGTTAATAATTGTGGTTGGCCATGTGAATAATTTTGAATCGATGGAGCAAATAAATTTATTTTTGTTTATTTTAAATAAAAGGAGAAAATTATTTTTTTTAATTTAATTTAAATAAATGGAGAAAATAGATTCACTAATTTTTTAATTATTTAGAATAAATGAAGAAAAATGACTACTCAACTAAATAATAAAAAATTAATTACTTGATTAATGATGTGATATTATTGGTGGGTTAAAAGGAAGGTTGTTCGCATAAAATTGATTAATTGACATGGTGATGACGGTGACACGATGTTAGAAATCAGGCAAACAAGTTAATGTGGTACATTTAGGTGTCTACAACAGTAATTTCTTCAATGGATCTAGAGATATGTGCATTTATTTGTATTAATTTATGTATCACATTTATTATAGCATTTTTTGCTTTTTTTGTTATTAGTCCCAACTCTAAATCCTAGGGTTTTATTTATGCTCAATAAATGTTCTAGATTAATTGTAGTGGAATTTATTTTTCATTTTCTAAAATGATGAACCAAACATTCTTATACCCCACAATATTTTTTTCTTAGGTATTATTCCTTATCCATTAGGGGGGCGGGTGCAAAAAGATGGGGGCCAAATTGTGGCCAAAATTTCAAAAATAATTTGAAAGGCTATAGCACGAGTGCGTTATAACATGAGCACGTTATAACATGAGCACATTATAACACACTTGCGTTATGGCTTAGTGTGACCGAGCCTAAGGCTCAGTCACATCGATCCTATAACACGCTCACATTATAACAAGAGCGCGTTATAGCTTATTAAAACAAAAAAAAGTAAACCACATCATTTCATTTTCACTATTTTTTTGTTGTCTAAAACCAAGAAACCTTGCATTTGCACGCTTGCATTTTGGAAGGAGCTAAAGTTGCAACTTCTTGAACATTGAATTGTTGCAATTTCATCGTCAAGATGTCACCACGTCGATGGGGAGGTCAAACAAGTAAGAATTGTTTGTTTTTTTTGTGAATTTGTTGTTAAATAGGTAATTTTAGGTTGTTTTTTATATTCATTTCTTTAATTTGTAGGAGATGTTAATCAACCTCAAAACCCTCCTCAAAATCCTCAACAACCACAACAACAAACTCCTCCATCAATTCCTCAACATCCTCCTAGTACTCAACAAAATTTAATGGGGGTAATTGAAAACAACAAAAAATAGACTGAGGGGTTAATCACGAGGTTGAACAATCCTGTAAGTTCAACCATGGAAAGAAGAACACTTGTGAGTTCACTTCAAGACATGTGAACACATGTAGATGCAATCAACAAACAATCAAGTGGTTGGGCAGATACGAGGCAAGCGTGGAGGAATTTTCATATAGATAAATTATCATATAAAGGAGTAAAAGATGAAAAAAATACAAAATATGATTTGTGCTCACTATTCACTGACCCACACACAAATCAAAATCTTGACCTTAATGCCAAGAGGTTTCCTATCCATTGGTGCCACCACCAAGGGATTAGGAACATTTTTTTAGGATAGGTGGTACATGGTTTTTGACTATCCACCACGCAAAAATTACGAAGTCCCCCAATATTTCTTGAGGAAACTCTATTGTGAGTTCATCCTCAACAAAATCCTGATGGTATTCTTTCAATGGAATTCTCCCGCCCTGCCCAGGATTTGAACTACATCATTCTGGGCACCTCCTGCTCTACCCAAAATTCAAATACTTCTTTGCAGGATTTATCCCACCCGGTGGTGCAGTTGCCCATCTGTAACCTAATCGTGGATCTTCGTTCTCCGCCAGAGGTTGTGGATAGAGTTTTTGTGGAGGGTCCTCCATCTATTGCTCCTCTGGTTGGTGAGGCTATTGCTAGCTCTGGGGAAGTTGTGGTTAATGGGGCTTCTGCTCCCTCTAAAATGGTTACGGTTGTGGGAGCGGCTCTCTACTGGTGAGGTGGGTGGTCATGCTCATCCTTCTTTTGTTGAAGCTATGAAGTCCAAGAGGCCTAGGGAGGGCTCTATTCCTTTAAGGTGTGCAAACTATGCTCCTGTTGTCTCTCTTGGTAAGGAAGTTGAGGAAAATATTGCTTTTTACTCTAAAAATGCTCTTATTTGTAAATTTTTTTAGTTGTGGCCATCTCTCCCTGACTTGCATCTTTGGATCACCAACCATTGGTATCCTTTGGTTGATGGCTCAATGGAGATTTATCCTTCTGCAAGGGGTTTTTTGTTGTGGGTTTCAACTCTCCTGAAGATAGATAGGCTATTCTTAACTATGGCTTGTGGGTTTGGGATTCTCACCCCCTCTCCATTAAACCTTGGGTTTATTCTTTTAATCCTTTGAATGAACCCTTAGATGTTATGCCTATTTGGGTAAGATTTCCTTATCTTCCCTTACAATTTTGGTGCTCCTTTGCCTTTGAGGGCATTGGTAATGCCATAGGCCATTTCTTGAAAGTAGATATGGATTCTAATAATTTTACCCATACCTCCTTTGCTCTAGGATCTTGGTGGAGGTTGATCTTTCAAAGGATCTTCCTGGTGAGGTGGTTTTGCAGGTCAATGACTGATCATGGTCTCAGATGGTGGATTACAAGGGTCTTCCATTTTGCTGTAGACGTTGTTTTGTTGTTGGTCATGTGGCACGTGATTGTTCTCGTGGCTCTCATACTACTTCCTCTTCTACTTGGTGGAAGAACTCACTCTGTGAGCATTTAACAGTTCATCCTATTGTTGATTTTTCTTCTTCCAATGAAGACTTAGAGCCTCCTTCTCCTTCTGTGAGGAAAAATAATATCAACGATCCTCCTATTGCCTCTACAAACTCTCCTTTGTAAGTTCTTTCTACGTCACATGATTTGGTTATGGTGGAAGTTGCTCCTCTTGTGGATAATATGGGACATTCTCTAGTTATGGGTACTCCTAATGTTGTTAGTAATGCTTCTCCTACTGCCCCTATTTTGGAAAGTGATGTTGTTTCAAATGCTTCACCTGAAGTATCAGTTGTACCTCTTGTCTGCTACTTTGGAGAGGAGTCTTCTCCCTCTGATCAAAATTTCTCAATTTTTGTTTATGATTCTCGTTGGACAATGGTGTATAGAAATAAGAAGCATTCTTCTAAGAAGGTTATGGTTTCATTTAACTTTCCCTCTGAGGCTTTGCCTAGTTCAAGCGTTGCTCCTTGAACAGCTTCTTGTAGTTTGTTTTTTCTTACTAGTCCTGTGTTGTTTGTTGTTTCTCTATTTGGCTGTGTTGGGCTAGTCTGTTTTGATGAGCTGTTTGGCTCTTCTTTTTTTCCTTTTTGTAAGGGTCAGGGTCCTTCCCTACTTATCTAATAAAAAACAAAATCCCCAACTATTTTGATATGAGGTACTTTCAAGGGAGAGGTGGAGGGTCGGCACAGGATAGACTAGGTGCACGACAAGATCCTCAGCAACAAGGGAGACAAGTTCTCACTAGGCTAGCTCGTGAGCACATCGTTATCCCTTCTCTCACAACGAAAAGTTCTAAGGTAGACACTTTGCAATCTATCATCTCTTTGACCTAGAGTATCATTCAACATGCTATTCCTATAATACAATTCCATCCAAGGGAGACTTCAAGGGGTGGGCTTCCTCCCCATTCTTGTCAAGTTTTTGGGTCGACTTGTGCATATGACCCCATAGACACTCAAGAGGCTAGTGCGCAGGATACATATGTAGCTACGAAATTGGCAATGGCAGATGATATTTTGAATGAGGCTTTGGGCATTGATACTTAAGTAAATATTAGCATGTTCATTGAATTTAATTTATTAAATTTCATTTTTGAAATGCAAGATTAACTAATTTAGTCTAATTATTGTAATAAAATTGTAGGGTCACAGTGTTGATACTAGATACACTGGCCCTCCACCTATTTATTACTCCACTACATCTACCACTAAGGTATGTAACTAGTAAAAAATTATAAATATTACATGTGAATAACATTGTTATATGAATGGTATTCTAATATCTGATTTTGGATGTTGAATAGGCTAATATTGGAGGTTTCACGGGAACACCTCTAAGTGCCAGTGGAGTTGTACAAACCTTCATGCAAGTAATAGAATAATGAGTTTAACTAATGAATTGTACTTAATAGATTTGTGTATTTTATATTCATATCATTGATTACATTGCATTGTACATCTTTCAAACTCAAAGCACTACTTCACATTGCATAACTAATAACTAGATGTTGATAGATGACAAAATTTTGATTACAATATAGTTATTTAGAAAGTCAACATAAGAAGTGATACAATTACTTCACATAGCATAAGTAATAACTAGGAGCAGTTTCCAATTGCATTAGCTTGTCATGGCATTCCATCAAGGCCACTTTTTATTGAGGCATTTTTTTCAAAAATTTCATTAACTTGTCTATGCTATGGATGCTTGGAAAAATCTATGAAAGAATAATATTAAGCAATAGCATAGACAAGGCAATGAGTTGTTTGAAAAACTGCCTCAAAGAAATGTGGTCTCATGGTGATGTCCATCACCATGAGACCCAATTTCTTTGAGGCATTTTTTCAAATAGCTCACCGCCTTTTCTATGCTATCACATTTTCCATACATTTCTACCAAAGCATTTTATCAAATAGTTCACTTCCTTTCTACTATGGCTAAAAGCCTAAAAAAGATGCTTTCCAACAAACTATGGATGCTTGGAAAAAATATATCAAAGCATAATAGTAAGAAATAGCATAGACAAGCCAATGAGTAGTTCTCAAAGAAATGTGGTCTCATGGTGATGGAATGCCATTCCATCACCATGAGACCATGTTTCTTTGAGGAATTTTTTCAAATAGCTCACCGACTTTTCTATGCTACCACATTTTCCATCCATGTCTACCAAAGCATTTTATCAAACATTTCACTTCCTTGCTGCTATGGCTAAAAGCCTAAAAAAGGTACTTTCCAACAAACTATGGATGCTTAGAAAAAATCTATCAAAGTATACACTAGTAGAATTTGGAAAATAAATGACTGTGACTAAAACTTTTAGTCATGTGACTAACACTAGTAGTATTTGGAAAATAAATGACTAATTTGGTCATTTATAAGTGACTAATTTGGTCATCTAGTAAAATCACAACTAAATGACTAAATAAATTACTATTACTCTGCTATTCTTTTTTCTTTCAAATTTGATCATAATCCATAGAGCTTAAGCACCCCTCATGGGACCCCTACCTAAGCAGGCCATTTGGCTGCCTAGGTTGCTTGGTGCACCAAAAATACCTATTACATGGAATGAATTCCTCTCGGTGCAGTCTTAAGGCCTTCACATGTTTTATAAAAAAATTTATAAACATTTATGTACATTCTTTAACTTTTATTACTCATTATGTTAATGAATCGTTAATGTTTTGAACTATGATTTGAAGCCAATTTGATTTTCCTATTGTGTTAGCATGTCAAATGTATCAAAGAGAAATTGTGGTCAATTTCACTAATAAAATATGATATGATTTAAACAATCCAATTACAATAAAAATGAAGATTGATTCACTTCTATCTTCACTTGTTGATATACTCGACCATCTTAATAATGCAAAATAGAAATAACAATGATCACTTTTGGTAGGAGAAGACTTTCTCTTTCAAGCTTTATATTGTTAATTATTTTTTAAAAATAGAATTATTTTATAATCTATGAAATCAATTGTGTGTTGATCATTTTTATATATGTTATTTTTTATACAAGTTTGAACTCTAGTAATTTTAGGAGCACATCATGTTTGTCTTAATTTTCACAACCTATATTAAAATGACAATGTAGATAGATGATTTTTTTCCCCTAAAAATGAAGATTAATTTTTGCATGCCTTCCACGCAATAGGTTTTTTTTGGTGCATTTTAGCAATAGGTATTTTTGGTAGATAATTTATTTATTTTTAAAAGGTATTTTTGGTGCCTTGGTCAATCGGGTCGTGTATGCATTTGGAGGGAATCTTAGGCAGTTTATTTTTGGCGTAAAAAATTGTGATTGCACGTTGGAGGGAAGTTTTGAAGTTTAATCAACAATTTGGTATTTCAGCTCCCACACATGTTTTAAGGTTTTCCATAACAAAAGATATCAAGAAAAAGCTTCAGTCTAAGAGTACATTGCAAGTATGATGAAAGAAACAACCATTGAATGCAAAGAGTGGTGGTTTCCATTTTTGTAATGCTAGAGCTTGTTGAGCAGTGTTTTCTGAGTTGCAACACCAATATCATTCAAGAAAGGGCAAGATATTAAACAAGGTTACAATCTAAAGGTAAGTGGAAATCTTGAATCCTGAAACCTCATGTTGATCTTCATCCTTTATGATAGTGATCCTGATGTTGCATATACTATTCTTGCTTTCCATTACTTCATTGTTGTTACAATCTTGTGCTTTCACTAATATAATGATAATGCTCTTTGACATTGAATGAATCTCATTGACTTTGACCCCTTTTCACATTATTCCATGGTCTTTTACATCTTCTTTGTGCATGATATTGAGTCACATGGCATTCATAACAACTTCTATTATCTCCTTCATTTTGCTATGATCCTCTGACACTCATATGCTTTGATATAACAGTGATCATTTGTAACTATTTTCCCTCTATATATTGTCTTTCATTCCTATCCCTTGCATGCCTTGGACTACCATTATCATGCATTGAAAATTGGAAAATTTTATTCACTGTATTGATAACTCATTGGCACTGTCATTTTTTGTATTCACTATTATCTTATGATGATTGTTCTTCATAACTTTAATCCTTAAAATCATTGTTCTGATAAAAACATAATTTTTTCTCTTTTGTTTTTACATTATGATCTCATTGTTTTGAACCTTGTGCTTTGTGATTATCACCTATTTGTTACAATCTCTTCAAGGACTGACTCTCTTTCTCTATTGACTACAAGAGACCCCTTTGATCTTATAACCCCAAGCCTCTTAAAGAAAACTTAGAATCAATTGGCAATAGTGAACAAAAAACCATCATAGCTAATTTTATTTCTTTTCCAAGAGCATTCAATGAAAATATAATGGAAAACATGCATCACTCTATGGGGTAGGTTTATTTGATTTGAAAACCTACCTTCAACATCCAAGTCAAAAAATCAGCCTACCAAGTTTGTGTTGAGTCCTCCTTGAGTCTCAAGTCAAAAATCAACCTGCCAAGACTGTTTTATGTCCAAGTCTTGTATCTCTGATACAACTATGATAAATGTTTGAAAATATTGTACACAATTGTATGATACAATGCATAAATTTGTACACTTTCTCATTATATCAAAAACTTCAAACTACAACTCACAAAAATTAGAAATGGGTTATAAAAAAACTTATTGTGAAGTACAATTTTCTCCAAATCAAAATTGCATAATCCAATTTACATAATTTTTTGTTTAACTGATTTTTGTGGGGAAAACACTTATTGTACAAAGTAAAGAAAGAGTTTATTTCTAGGATTTCAAAGGCATGTTGTTCACAAGGCCAATAAGATCATTATTGACCATAGCAGAAACCACCTGCACTAATAGTGTTAAGTCAAAAAATATTCCACAAAAAGAAATATATTTTAGATAAACAAAGCTAGTTAGCCTTCTAAAATCTAGATGGTTGAATACAAGGAGGGTAAAACATCAAACATTAAAATACTTTAAGATGTTGCAAATTCCATGTAATTAGTCTAGAAGCATAACATTAAGATAGGAACAATTTGTTTTTCTTAAATATTCATCATGATATTTCTCCCATAAAGAACTCCCCCCAACATGAGCAATGAGAAGTGCATCTGCCATCTTGTTTGCTGACAGGCATTGCATGACTGCTCCCTTATAATCACCAACAATTAAAGAAATTTCAATGGCTTCATCGCATTCTAAGTATTCAATCGAATCTTTAGTAGCTTCATGTTGCACCTCTTCTCCATTGCTTAGGGTATCCTTCCCAACAACAAAATCATTTTCAGTGAGAGGAAGTGAGGAATCTTCTTTTGGATTGTGAAAATTATCAAAAAACTCCTCGTCATTGTCTCTAGGGGATGTAGCATCTTGTCCACCTTTTGACTTAACTAATGGATATAATTGTGTTGTATCATCAAGAGTGATATTGTTGATTATTTCAGTGCTAGTATCATCAATGTTGGAAGATTAAGCTTCCTATAAGCCTTGATTCTCTATTGACTGCACTTGAAATCCAAGGTGCTCAAGTAGCTTTTTCCTAGCATTTCCTTCATCTTCAAACATGACTCTTAGGAAATTCCATGTCTCCCTCTCTTCTTCGAAACTAAATCAATGCAGAAACCAAAAAATTACAAGTGAAACAATACAAATGAATGTAAATTGTTATTAATCCCATTCAAAAATTATCCACAAATAACTAACCAAGAATCCTGAGACTTCTTATCGCACAAAGCTCGCAATGATGATTTTTCACCATCTGCTATTGCAGCTTCAAACTCTATTGAATGAAGCACCAGACTATCCTCAGTAATGATATTGTGTATATATACCTATGAAAATAGCAAAAAAAGACCATATATCATCTTAAGGACATGTACCAAAGAATAAATTGTACTCTACCTCAAAAGAGCCAACACTCTATGACATTGTACCGAGCCGAAATGTAGCAAGCTTTCCTCCAAATCCAAAACTGACACCAACTGGCATCTTCAACCACTTAGGATCTTTCAAGAGTGCACCTAAAAAGGGAAAAATGAAAAGATAGACATCATGTATTTGCATACAGGATCCCAATTCATTGGGGCATGTAACATCTTTTCCACCTTTTGACCAAACTGATGGATCTAATTGTGTTATATCATCAAGAGTGACATTGTTGATTATTTCACTGCTAATATCATTAATGTTGGCAGATTGAGCTTCTTGTAAGTCTTGATTCTCTGTTGACTACACTTGAAATCCAAGGTTCTCAAGTAGCTTTGTCCTAGCATTTCCTTCATCTTCAAGCATGACTCTTAGGAAATTCCATGTCTCCTTCTCTTCTTCCAAACTAAATCAATGCAGAAACCAAAAATTTGCAAGTGAAACAATACAAATGAATGTAAATTGTTATTAATCCCATTCAAAATGTATCCACAAATAACTAACTGAGAATCCTGAGACTTCTTATTGCACAAAGCTCACAATGATGATTTCTCACCATCTGTTATTGTAGCTTCAAACTATGTTGAACGAAGCACCAGACTGTCCTCGGTAACAAGATTGTGTATATATACCTATGAAAATAGAAAAAAAATAATACCATTTATCATCTTAATGAATGTACCAAAGAATAAATTGTACTCTACCTCAGAAGAACCAACAACACTCTGTGACATTTTATTGGGCCGAAATGAAGCAAGCTTTCCTCCAAATCCAAAACTGACACCAACTGGCCTCTTCAGCCACTTAGGAGCTTTCAAGAGTGCACCTGAAAAGGGAAAAACAAAAAGATAGACATCGTGTATTTGCATACAGGATGCCAATTCATTGAGAAAATCTTATAAGTGAGATTCTCATTTCTTAACTAAGTCATGTATGGTTATCACATAAATCAACACTTACCACCCACTTTAAATGTTTGAAAGAAAAGCACTATACTTGGGTTATTCATAGAGAGTCATTAGTCAAGTACTGTAAGCAACAAATCATGGGCATATCAAACCAGTAGAGCATAGATAGTGATAGTGATCATGCATAAATCTCATGAACAGATGTGCATCAATTAAGGTAGACGTATTTCAAAAATGAAAAAAATCTAGATGAAATAGACCTACCTTCCTAACACTTTCACTTTTTCCTGTGATTTTCATTAACACTGAAGGTATATGTAGATTGGGCAGGTACCATTGGGATCTAAAGGCCCCGTATTGTGTGATTAAACAATACAGACAATTAGGTAAATTTCATTATATGTAATGACATAAGGTGAGGTTGAAGGTATTGTTTGATGTCAATTCAAACAATGGAGGCTCTTGTTGAAATCTACCTCGACCTTCTCATCATGGCAAGGATAGTGAAATGTAGTTAAACCATGGAATTCATGCATATATTTTGATGAAAAAATGAGCCTAGGCCATCATCACTAGCATAATGAAAAATAACATGCATAGATCATACAAAAAATAAGAGAATAAGAATCAGTAATGGATGAGTGAATAAATCTTGTTGTCTCTAAGAAGACAAATACTACATATATATGGTGTTCATTACCTAGCTTGACTAGATCAATGTTAATCCAATATTCTTTACAATATCCCCATGTTAGTACAGTTCTGCTAAAGAATTATGACAAGACGAATGCTAGTTCTTTAATAATGAAGATACCATTTCAAGCTAGTTGTAAATTTACAATGGTTGAAAAACTCTTTGTTAGAGAGACAAATGAATCTCCTAACATTTCCCATGATTGAATAGGCTCTGCTACACTTGAAATTGCTAATGCATGCATATCTAGTCAGTCAAATTGTCCAAAGTACTTATGCAGGAACCAACTCAGTTGTTTTCTGTACAACATATACATCGCATTCACTGAGCATACCTCCCACACCCTCCTATAACCACAATTTTCAAGGGATTTCTCATGGTAATTTGGAAGTAAATTTTGGAGACACTCTTATAAAGAAAGCATGAATTCTTCATAGAGTTGTGTAAACATTTAAAATCCTTCTCCCCAGAGCCACTCTACCAAATAGAATAAAATTATAAAAAATAAGGATATATTTTCCAATTAAAGAATTACTCCAAAATATTAATTGATGAGCCTCCACCAAACACAGCCTCTCTAGAATCCATTTGACTGCGGGCCTAAAATGGATGCACATCAAAAGAGACAAACCCACATTAATTACAAAGATGTTCCTTATGAACAAAAAGGAACACAACTATCTCACCAAGGAACAAACATGGTAGCATCTGGCATGCAATTCTAAGTTAGGTGAACCTAGAGATAAGATTGTTAAGAAATACTTGAAGCGTGCTGAAATACTTGTAGAAGATATATATCATGTACTTCTAAGAGATGATTTTGAACACAAACACTTGTGATCCAAAATCAATTATGAGTGTATGGCTATGTTAATTTTTTCCTCTTTGACAATCAGACAAAATAATTTATACTAAATACAATCAAACAAAAATCAACCATAAATGATAAAGTTTTTAAAACAAGAGTGCTTGAGATAAATGAAAGAATCTTCAATAAACCCATGAAGGATAATTGACATGATGACATGACTTTTCAAATTTGATAATCCTTTAGATTCTCTAAATAAAGTACAAATGACTCTTGGCCTTCAACTCACTTATATATAATAAATCCTTATGTCACATTTACATTAACTGATTAACACCATATGACTGTTACTAGTATATTTAGATATTTTGTATCACCTCCACTCATTCATGACCCACAATGAACACTACATTTAGAACTCGCCATAATGTTATCTATGGATCAATCCACTTTCAAGGCTCAATCATGTTTTGGCTTTAAGTATCTGGAATTTGCAAGATCCACATCAATCTAGATAAACATCTAGACTTATATATTATCACTCGACTTTCCTCACATTGCCACAATTCACAAAGACAATATCAAGCATCTGAAATCAATTCTCTGTTGCTGCTCCTTTTGTTGTTATAGAACTATTCCAATGCAGTAGCTCATTAAAACCTCCCAACTAGCTAATACAAAGTTATGAGTAGGAATTCAAATGCATCTGCCATTTGTGTTCCATTTTCCAATATTGAAATTATGAAAACAATCTCAAATCTTTAAGAAACAAAGATAGGTCTAATCAATTATCAAATGTGGAGTTTTAGCCACTCAACCAATCAACTAATTTAAGATATGTTTTCTGGATGACCATGTCAATGAACCCTCATCAAATAGAGAAGTAAACAAATAAGGCTAATATCCAACTAGATTAGACAGCAAAATGATAAAAAAAGGTCACCAAGGATTACCTTGAACAACTCAACATAGGCTTGCAAATTCATTCAACATAATTGAACTTCTAGTGTGGTTTGTATCATTAAATTTAAAACTCAAATCAGTCAATCAAAAGGGTAAATCCCTTAAATAATAAAACATCGGATATGATCGAGAACTCAAAGCACACACAAACTAATAAAGGATCAACACAATAAGATGAGAAAGAATCTACAATGTCTAAGTCTCATAAATGTTCAAATTTGGTAAGGTTACCCTACAAAACCCATTTTTTTGCACCAATCTATAGAGAATTCAATCATTTGTCTTTTCCCAAGCTTTCATCCTTATTTCTGATCTAGTTTTACGTCTTCAAAACCTAATCTGAATCTTTGTTGTTTTCAACAAAATCAAATAAAAACTAAGTTGAAAGTTAGAAGCACAATTATAAAAAGTTTGGGTACTCCAATTATCTTACAGAAACAAAGTACCCAGCCTCAGTGTTGTGGTAAACCCAGAACCTTTTGACTTAATTCACACTTAAAGTTATGATTTTTAGATTTTTACAATTCTTTTTCTGCCTTGAAATTCTAGACTCATAAACCACCTAAGATTGTATCTTGGACATTCCATAAACTTCATTTTTTACCTAGATAGTTTTTCACTCATAATCCAATAACTTTTTTTGTTAATAGGAACTTTATAAATGTAACCAGCCACGGTGAGAAAATATTTTTAAAAAAAATTAATATTCAATTCATAATTTGTATTTCCGACTTGATCTTAATTGGTTTGGATTTTCCCACCTCTTAATGTACATGAATTTAAAGATCTTATGTTTGCAATCCTTATCCATCACTCGTCCTAATGTTGTGTCAAAAGATTGTCTCAAAATATTAATTAAATCTTCTTCCATAACTATACTGAAACACATCTCAACCTTCATATTTTTTATTTTGATTTTAAGACTCAAATATAACTAAAACAACTAAAGACTCAAAGAGAAAACCTTTCACATGAGAACACCTGATCCTCAGATGCAACTCAACCTTCATACATGTTTTCTTTTTTATTTTAAGACTCAAAAGTAAAATATCACAAAAACAAGTAAACTAAAGACTCAAATCTTATTAGCAAGGGAACTTTCAAGTTTTACTTTCATAACACAGCCAATGCAGAAGAAAGAAATATAGAAAGCAGCTTAAAGAGATATAAAAGTACAAGTTACATGAGTAACGACCATGAAAACAAACCAAAAAAATAGTTGTATTAGCTGAACTCAAAAACAAATTATAAGTTAGAGACAACAAACCTTTAAATGCTATTTATCTAGTTGTTTACATAACTTTTCTATATTTATAAGTCAGACAACTTGTAAAATGTATAATTTTTGGCATGGGAATGAAATTGGATTGTTGTTGGCATTTGTTATTCTCATGGATAGGTATTGAATCACTTGCATGGGTGATAAATCTTGTTTGGATAGGACCTAGAGACTTTTGAAAAGGTGGGAAAGGAATTCAGATTTTGGTGCAATGAATTTGAAGTTAGCGAGACCCTCTGCAGCGAATTTAGAGGTAATTTGAAACCCTCGTTGTTGAAAGTAAGTTGTTAGGAAACATAGGCATATTCCATTCTTAGTAGGTAAACTTCAAATAAATGTAAGATAGATCTCAGAACAATGACTCATTATATCATCTTCTTTCTATTATGGTTTGTACTAAAAGTGACTACTTTCAACAATGTTTTGGCATCTATGTTTTCAGATTTCTGTTTTTTTCTTTAAATTAGAAAATAAATTAATACAGGAATGCACAATATTACATATGGATTAGTATCAAAGGTTAACTATGGATCAATATCATGCATTTGATGAGAGACTAGCTGATGAGAGGGACAATGACAAAAATCCATGTCCATGTAAAAATTGTCTTGGTGGAAAGGTGAAAAAAATAAATATGATTTATCGACATATGATAAGATATGGGCATAGTGGTATAAGACCTTGGGCTTACAATTATTATGAAGATATGATAGAATGGTATACTTTGAGAGATGAAGAGGCAACAAACATAGATGAAGTGGCACCAAACATAGATGAAGAGGCAGAAATGTTTGACAAAGGGTTTGAAGTTAATAGAATGTTGAATGAGGGTCTAAACGATGATTGGGCCAAGTCAATGGATGATGCTTTAAAGCTTGTGTGTGATAATTGCAAGTTAATTCATTTGAAAACAATCCTTCAAATTATTAACTTGCAAGTGGTGCATGGTTGGACAAATGAGAGTGTAGATCAATTATTGGCATTATTAAGTTCATTGTTACCAGCTAACTCCACATTGCCAACAAAAAAACTCAATGTAAAAACCAAATTAATAAGCCCAGCTTGGGGTATGAAAACATCCACACATGTGTGAATGGTTGTGTATTATTTCACAAAAATCTTGCAAATTAGAGTGAATTTCTGAAATGTCATGAACCGAGGTATAGACAAGGGTTGAAATCGGTTGTGGTTCCTAGGAAGGTTCTTCGCCACTTTATGATAATCCCATGATTGCTTTGAATGTATAGGTGCAGAGATATTACTAAACTTATGCAGTGGCATGCCCAAAATAAGAGCACTGGTGGAAAACAACGACATGTGCCTGATTCTAAGACATGGATGGAATTTGATAACAGATGACCCTATTTTCTCAAGATCCTCATCATATAAGGTTGGATTTGGCTCTAGATGGGGTGAACCCATTCTCAGATCAAAGTACTAAATGGTCAACTTGGCCAATGTTTCTAATAAATTATAACTTGCCTCCATGGTTAGCAACTAAACCATTTTTCTTAATGTTATCATTGATTATACCAGGAAAGAAAAGTGTGACTTCATATACAATAGATGCTTATCTAGAGCCATTATATGATGAGATAATGGAATTGTGTAAAGGAATTGAAGCAATTCAATCTTTAAGGGATGGTCATTCATTCAAATTCACTTTAAGAGCTTCCTTATTGTTTATAATTCATGATCTTCCTACATATGGCACATTGTTTGGTCTCTTTGTTCATGGATACCATGGATGTCCTGCTTGCAACTTTAAGGATTTTGTGAGGCACTCAAGAAGTTTGTGTAAGTGTATTTATTGTGGACATCATGCTTACCTTAAAATGGATCATCCATATCATCGACAAAAAACATGTTTCAATGGTCAAGAAGAGAATCATGAAGCGCCATTGCTAATAACAGGTGATTACATTGTTGAGAATGGACAAAAAGGAATGTCATTTATTGAAAATGATGGGATTGTTGGTAGTAGATATGATCCATGTAATGAAAGTAGTGTAAAATGGTTGTGCATACTATATAAGTTGCCATACTTTAAGGATATAGCCATTAGGCACACTATTGACTTTATGCATACTGAGAAAAGTATAGCTTATGCTATTATAGAAACTCTTTTAGGTGCTTGTGATACTATTTCATCACGTGAAGACTTTCGAGAAATAAAGATTTGTCAAAATATTTAGGTTGAAAAATATGATAATGAAAAATATAGAAAACCTAGTGCTCCTTATGTCTGGACAAAGGAACAACGTCCAAAATTCTTACAATTGATGTCTTTGACTCGCTTTCCCACTAGATATGTAAGTAGCAGCATCAGAAGCCAAACTAACATTAATAGCTTAAGAGGCCTCAAGACCCATGACTATCATGTCATAATCAAGAATATTTTACCTATTGTGGTAAATATATCAAGTTTGGCAAAGGGGCCAATATTGGAAATTATAAGGTTGGGCCTAATATTAAAGAGAATGAGTTTACATGTATTAGATCCTTTCAACTTTAATAGTTTGAGGGAGGAGGTTGTTGAAGTCCTTTGTCTATTGGAATGAGAATTTCCACCAGCAATCTTTAACATTTCTATGCATCTTTTGATACATATAGAATATGAACTAGAGCATTGTGGCCAAGTAAGAACGAGATGGATGTATCCTATAGAATGATATATGAAGGTTTTGAAAAAAATTGTCGACAGTAGGGAAAAACCAGAAGGAAACAAGTCTGAGGGATATTCAATGCAAGAGGCCATTTGATTTTGCACAAAATATATGAAGGATTTTAAAAATGTCAATTGACATGTATGGAATGATGATGAAGATGAGAGAGTTGCAAGTGAAGTATTAGAATGAAATGGATGTCACTTCAAGCTATCATATCAAGAAAGAAGTGCAATGCATGACTTTATTGTTCAAAACACATCTCCATTCAATAAGTGGTATAGGTAAGAAAAAATTACACAATAATTTATTTACTCAATTGTATTTACACATTTATATTATTAATCTTACAATTTGTACGTCATTATTCTATGTAGAAAATATGAAGAAGAGAATCAAACTTGGATGCAACATCGACCTCAAAAGCGCAGATGTCATGATTTGATTAGAGATGATTCTTTTCCAAAATTTGAAGAATGGATTTCTAATGCAATCAGTGATGCAAAAGAAAAAGGTCAAGATATAACAACAAAGGAAAGTGAGCTTTCACGACCTCCACATTTATGGGCTATGTGTTTTAGTGGAATGTGGGCCTATGGTAGTCATTTTAGAGTGGGAGAAAAAGACAAAGGAAAGACAAATTGTGATTGTGTTGTTAGTGTTGAATTTCTTCATCAAATTGAGAAGAAATTTTATGTTGGATTCATCCAAGAAATTATTCAAGTGGATTTTGGTGAAAATAGTCCTATATTATTAAAATGTAAGTGGATCCGACCATTCACAGTACAATTTGATGAGTATGGATTTGTACATGCAAATACATGACAATTTTTTCTCAAAGACAAATGAGTCGTATGTTTCCCCTTTTCAAATTAACCAGTCATTTCTAATTGATGATGTAAGAAGCCCAGGTTGGTCATGGCATTCAAACAGAGTCTCATTCAAGACAAAAATTCATGGAAGTTGATGTAATGTCTGATGGGAAATATGTTAATTTACATGAAACATTCGAAGAAGTGGATGAAGACAATGAGGGACTGTTTGAAGAAGAGATTTTGATTACCAATGAAGAAATTGGGAGAGAGAATGTATTGCATGTCACAAATGAGGATGAGGAAGAAAATAAAGTAGATGCAAACACGAGTGATCAGGATTCTAATCTTGTTGGAAATGCAAATGATTATTGATGAGCCCCATTTTATGACCTCTTATGTAAGACTTTTATGTTGTTTTAAGATTGTTTTATGTTTTAAGGACACAGACCTTCAGACTAGTACTTGTTTCAAAGCTTTAATGTTGAACAAAGTTGCTATATGAATGCAATATGAATATGTTTTCATATAAAAATGAGGATGCAATATGAATATGTTTTCATATATGAATGCAATATGAATATGTTTTCATATATAAAATGCAATATGAATATGTTTTCATATATAAATGAGGATGCAATATGAATGCAATATGAATATGTATACCATCATTGCTTTACTTTGACAATGATCTTTTCTTGACAGCTCCTTTGGACTATTTACTGCTTTTATATATGTTCTTTATCACTGTCATTGTTCTAGCATCCTTTATAAAATCCATCATTGAAGCATTGTTAAACATTGTTTCTATGTTTTCTTTTACACTTTTTTACTAAAATAGCATTGTCTTCCCTACATATGGCATTATCTTTAGCCCTATTTTGTAATATTATTGTATACCATTGCCTTGTGAACTACTTTGGCATTGACTGCTCACTACCATGAAAGTATTTCTCATTGTTGTCTTCATTTCTTGGATCTTTCACCCACTGTGGCACTCGTTTCCTCACTGATATGGTCTTTTTTTCTCTATTCCTTCACTATTTATAGCAGCAGTATACAATCCTTGATGATTGATCACTATTTTTTGTCAATGCTCAAGGCATCAATATAGTGATTCCCCATTGCAATAGAAGCATTTCCTCATTATATCCCCACTATTTTGGCATTACATGTTGCTCACATCCTTTGTTGTCTTCACATTCTTTTTAACAGTGATATCACTATTATCAGCATTTGTGTTTCTGACTTTATGCACTAGAAATCATTGTCTCATATGTATCTTTATATATTGTAAGGTCATTGCTTTTTTTTGCTTTGATCAAATGTTCTTCACTATTTTGCATATATCTTGATGTTCACTATTGTTTGACTACTTATTCCTCAAATCATGGTGTTCCTTGCTTGTAACTCACTTTCCACTCCAACATATTTGTTCTTTTTCATGAAATCTACCCCTTCATGAATGTATCTGGATGTTATGAACAAATTATTACGTAATAGAACAATAGAAGTAAGAATCACCAAATACCATAGACATTTCTTAGTGATGGTGCTATCACCTAAGCAAAGCATTGGTTTAGTTGTACAAAATGGTTGCATGCTACAAGTTCATGTCTAGTTAAAATTTGGTAATACAATTTTTTTTATTGAACCATGAATGAAAACATTATTGCTAAAGATTTGATGGATTGATTCAAATACATTGCTAAGTTTTTTATGCAACTAGCATTTCTGCAAGGCACCATTATTTAATATCCATTGACTGAAATACCCACAACATCTAATGACTGTTGTTGTTTTGCAGTGCTTTAGACTTCGTACATGTTTTAATGACTATTCATTAAAACTGAGACCTCATAAACTTGTATTTATGCAATTTCTGTTACGGTTAATTATCTCTGTATCAAGTTGCTAATTTATACATTATTGTTTTTTGGACATCAGGAAATGAAGAAAAAGAATTTAAGGTGCAAATTAGATGATAGTGATCACAATGCTGAAATTCCAGTGACAGATTATGAGTGCTTTCGTGAAGAACATGTGGCCAAGAATAATGAATATTTATCATCTTGGTTTGACAAACAGGCAAGTTGTAAATCCACTAAGTAGTAAATTATTTGTTTAATATTGTTTAATGAAATTTTATAGGCAAGAGCTTTATGTATATAAGACATGATATGATTTTTTTTTGTTTTATAGGAAAGAAAAAGAGAGCAGAGAAAATGCAGAGAAAAAACAAAAAGAAAGTAAAAATACAGTGTTGCCAGCTCGTAGAAGCCAACACTTTTGTGATTCAACAAATGTAGTTGGTGAAAAAATAGTTGTGATGAAGTGAATCTATAGAGACTAGTACTGATCTACCTACTCATGCCACATGTGATGTGGCCAAGGAGCCTGAAGTTTTGGTTAATGAAATTCATGAAGAGAATTTGCTTGCATCTGATGTGCCTGAGAGTGCACCTGTCGCATCTACAACTTTTGATGGAATTAGTGGATCAGCCAGAAATATTTATAGTGGTTCAATAGAAGATGTGCCTGCTTATGTTAAAAGACAGAGATTGAGTCAAGATTTATATAGATCTACAGAGAGGAATGAAAAAGAAAGAATATTAGAAATGGAAGAAGCCATTCTTGGTTGAGGTATCAAGAGACGGTGAACCCATTGGGAAAAATCTTACAAGGTGGGCCTTTGATTTGGGCGTAAGATGTAGGGCCCATTTGGATATCTGTAAATCAAATTTTGTAGAGCAAGATCCATGAAATGTGGAATATGTTATACAAAAAATTGAAAATTCCTTTGACACTGTTGGTGGAAAAATCTCTAGAAAATATTACAAGCACAAGATGAGACTTCTGATGAATAGTTTTAGATACAATTGTAGAAAAAAAAATCATGGAGGGAAAAGAGACGTTAGACTCCACTCTATCTCCCAAATAGTGAGAGGCATTGAAAGAAAGTATGTGTTCAGAAGAATATTTGACAAAGAGTAACAGAGGCAAGAGAGAAAGAGATAATGTGAGGACTGAATATACATTTGGCCGAGGCGGGTTGCAGGCCAAAATGGAAAAATGTGGAGTAAGCGTATGGATTTTTGGTTCAATTTACATTCTGTTATTTATTTCAATTTTTTATTGAACTGACTATATGTTGAAATTGACATTGTATTTTAGGTGGAAAACAATAATAGAGAAGCAGGTGTAGAAGATGTTGTCAATTATATGGCAGCACTAGATTGTACTAAATCTAATACTAGTATGAAGAGGAAATCTAGTTCATCAATAGAGATGTCACAGCCATCTGTTGAATGCCTAGTAAGAGCCTCTCCAAATCATGTCAACTCAAATGAAGAGTACCAACATATAATGAGTTGCTTACACGGTCTCACTAAGAAAGTTTCACATTGGTTGCCTCTATTAAGCCTATAGTTTATGCATGGAATGACCATAATTCCATGAGTTCAGATCAGGTAAGAGTCTATGCCTCAATATTTTGATTCTCAACTATATCATCTTTATATTGTATTCTAAAGATGTCTAAAAATTTCATAAATGTTTTCCACAACATTGCCTTTATAAAATTACTCTCGTGATCTCCAGGCAAAGTATTATGATCATATATAGAACAGTGAATCTATGAAATTTTTCCTTTTGTTTCATTGAAATCCATTGTGGCTGTCCTAAATGTCGTGACTGTGAGTTTTATGACAAAATAACTATGAGATCAATGAATGATCTATTAGGTCTCAAAAGTGTAGGTTCTAAACCATAGGGGGGGTTACAATCCCTTAATACACCTTTGGCCCACGAACAAGGTAAACAAGACTGATTACCTTCTACTCTTCAGGCTCTGCCAGACCTAGGTGGGTATACCTGAACAATAAGGTAGATTTGCAGATAGATAAGGCTCCTAGATTCAGCAGTCTACTCACTATGGCACATGAAGGTGGAGTAGATATAGAGTTTTGATGACTAATTTCTAATGAGAGTAATTGTGAGTTCAAATTTGTGAGTTGTGTTTTGTATGTAATATCCTAATTTTGACCAGTGCCTACTTCTATTGGGTGGATAGAGTGGAGGAGTGAATGAATAATTTTGGAGATAGGCTTCTGTAAGATGGGTAGATTTACTCTTCATCTTAACTCAAATAGTTGGGAACTTTGAATGTCTTCACCTTGTGCAAATGTGCAAGTATATCAGTTATTTGGACTCTTTAGTGATCCTAGTGATATCCCCTTATGCTACTGTGAAGTTTGTGAAAGGATTTAATTCAAATGTGAAAGGAAACCAATTAAGACAATCTATTCAAAAGGATTTTAATCCAAATAGGAACCTATAAAATTTGATTTCTTAAAAGGAATTTTAATTCTTTTGCACACCAAAACCAGTCAACAACAACACACAATTATAGAAAATGTTCATTGATAAATTAAATGTATTTTTGCACACTCAATTTGAATAACATAAACAACCACTTTAGAGACATCCAAATAACATATAAGCATATAAATCCACACAACAGTTGAACACTTGAAATAAAATAAGCAATTATGCATAACCTTCTCCATTATATTTATCTTCGAATAATATGCATTATAACAATAGTTTCTGGTATGAGATGGATGGGAAAAATGGTGCAATCTATCTTCTTACTAATGCCTACCCTAAATGGAAATTATGTGATGATGATATTCTTGGGTCTTGGTCTCTCTTATATATGTATGAGAGGTGACAAGCTATAGACCCATTACAAAAAGTCATGTCGTTTGATAACTGAACATAATTAAGAAAAAAAATTATTGTAGCAGGTGAATACACCAATCCGTTCATCTCCAAGCAGAAGCCAATGACCACCTAAGATCTGTTCAAAGATTCTACTTTATGATAGGGTGCTCATCATGTTGTCAGCTAACTCCTTTCATCCTGATGGTTGTCTTATTGTGTCTAGTATATCTATAGTTTGGTTAAGGAACAAATTGAATGCAGAGAGGTGATGGATGTACTCTTGTTCAACACAAGTATTTGTATTGGAGATCACCTCTTTCATATCATACTCCCTATACATCATCTTCTTGAGCTTCTTGTGAGTATTTTGTAAAATCATATCCCCACCATTGATTTCTTGTAATGCAACAGTTAGAAGTGCATCAAACTCTTCCTTCCAATCATCATACTCTCAAGGATTGCCCATATCATCGTAAAGTGTCAGAGTCAAATTAAAGCAGTTGAGATCTTCCATGAGCCTATTATGATATCCATTGTGTGATTCTACCAATTTTTTATGTGTCTGCGTCATTTTTCCTTTCAAGATTTGTTTATATTAGAACTCCTCTCTCTTCTCAATTATTCTCCCCTGTCGTCATTCATTTTCCTCTATTGATGAGTATACCTACTTAAATTGTCTCCAATAGTCATCAACACATTTCATCATTTTATTGAATCTTTCCTTGATCATTTCATATGCAGTATTATACTTGATAGTTTTTACTTCTTTCTCCAATTCTTTCATTTTTCCTGAGATTTCAAAAGGAAATTCTTCCAATAAATTGTATCAGCCAATGTATCCAATACTCTCTGATCTTTTTCAAGCCACGGGGAATACAACTCTAATGTGGAAGAGGAGGAGGATCTTTCTCTTTAATGTGCTAGTTCCTTCTTCAATCTACCATTTTCTTGGACCATTTTTTCAATTTTTGCTTTGGTGAACTTTTCCACATTGACGTTCAATTTTGTTGTCTCCATGGGATTGGTATCCCCTACTCTTTGAACCAATAGATTTCCAAACACTTGGTTTCGATTGTCAATCACAGTTGGTCTTTTGTCATGGGGATACAGTGACAAAATAAGTAAGGTGGCCTCATCTAGATTGTATCCAGATCTTGAATACATCTTGTCACTTGCTTCCTCTGTTAAGTTCATTGTTTTATCCCTTATTTTTCTAAAGCTATCAAATACAATTGCATAACTAATGTCCCACCCTGGAAGAATTAACACCCCAACTTCTTGAATTAAATCTCTCCCTCTCTCAAGATTGATGGATTCCATCTCTTCATATATTTCCCTTTTCAACTCTTCCAAAGTAGTGGCCTCTTGTTCAAGACTAATATCTTTCATTTTTTGTCTCATCCTCCTGCCTTTATATTCATAAACAAATGATTTAAACTCAGAAGATTTAACAAAATCTCCATAAAAAAATGAACTCTTTCCTAGCCTTGACCCTAACATCATCAGATAATTCATCTGATGCTTCAAATTTTACAGTATTATGTTCTTGAGGATTCTCATATTGTGTAATTATAGGGGCACTCATTTGTTTTATTTGTTCACCCTCTTCTTCACTTACATCAGTATCTACAAAAAAACATACCTCAGGAGTTGGTTGTGAGGGTAGGTAATCTAGGGGCTCTATGTCTTCAGCTTGCACTCCCGAATAGGTTGCATGAAGTGCATCAAAGAAAAATGAAGGTACATCCTTTACCAATTCATTCACAAGAGTAATGAGTTTCTCAATTCTTGTTAGAGGATCATGTATTTCACCAAATTCCTTTGAATAAGATGGGACATTTCTTCTTTTCCATTCTTCTACGAGCATAACCTTGTTCTATGTATTCATTTTTTCAGTGGTAGAGGCTTCATCATGGTTTTTGATCACATCTTAATCTGAGAACACATGCTCATATCCTAATAGCCTTTGTGATAGCCTTGCTTTGTGAATAAATCCTTCTGCATCAAAATTTTCCCTTTTATTGCCTAGAGGGAGGTTATATTGTGCCAATTTAGCATAGATTTCCTCATATCCTTCATTTGCAACCACTGTAAAGTCTCCAAAACATAAAGTGTTAGGCATAATTGATTGTTTTTTGTGTCCTTTGAGATGTTTGGCATTAGATTTTTCTAATTGCCTCACAATTTCTAAGTAGGCAATTATGTCAGGAACTACTCATGGCAGCAAGTGTGGAGTTTCTTCAAACCCATAGACCCTAATTGCTATACAGTCAGGGAAAGCATACCAATCTCCCCAATTATGATTCACTTTATTCCTTGGGTCATTTTTCTTTGGTCTCAAAAACTTTTGCACTTTTGGGGATAAGTTATAATCACATGGATATCCCAACAACCTCATCAATGGTTTCACAAAAAACTTTTCAAAATAAAGATAATGAGACATGCCAAATCAACTATCCCACAATGAATTCCACATTTGTACAAGATTGAGGTTTCCATTTTCATCTGTATCTCTTATTCTTAATTCTTCACTCTAGACCCTTCTAACATGTCCCTCATACAAAAGCACATGCATAAACAAAAAATAATGTTTGAAATGAATATAGTCACTATTTTTTTTTAATTTTTTCAAGCTCCTGATTTAGGGCATTCACCAAGTATCTATCATAATTAAATGATCTAGCATTCTTCCTTTGTATTCCTATAGCTAAGACCATTAGGGAAATAGACATGAGAGGTGGAACCTCTACCCCGAAAACCCGACTAGCTAAATAATAAGTGTATCAGAAGTATTCTTCAAACAATTCCTCATGAAAAGGAGGGTTTTCATTGCTTGAAAACCTTCTAAGTTGGCCTCCTTCATTCTTGGGCCTATGCAAGGGTAGTTTCCACCATTTGTAGCTAGTATCCATATGGTGATACTCTGTCAAGAGGTCTCTAACTATGAATGGAAAGTTCATAGGACACTCCAACTAAAACACATTAGAAATTAGATCCTTAGAAATAACAAGCATGTCAGCCCCATTATGTGATTGAATCATTCTCCTTTTTGGGTCATATTTGCTAGCCAGAGCTTTAATTAGCTCTACATTTACAAACACATTGGGCACCATGATTCTTCCCAAGTTCAACCTCCACAGGTTGCAGACTAGTTCAAACCTAAATTATTTTCTGTAATGATACATGAAGAGCTCATACTCGTGTCGTGGTGTCCAAATATCTCACAATCCCTTATGTTTATCTAATAATCTATCCATTGAAAGATTCATTTGAGCACTCCTCCTAGGTCTTGGCCCTAACCCAGGGCATTGATCTATCAAGTCTTGATTTAGGAGTCTCTTCTTAGTTTTTTGTATCTTAGCTTTGGTTTTTTTTGCGTTTTCCTCCATTGTTTGAATTCTTAATCTTTTGAAAAATACAACTTCTCAGCTAGGGTTGGTGTACTTACTTGGGTCTTTCCTCCACTAGTTTCTACTACATAAGAACTCCAAGCTTCGCCTTTTTGCTTTTGTCTTCAACGAAATCTTCCAGACTATGCAACAATTATGCGATCAAGTTGTGATATAATTCACTTCAATTCTAGCTCATAAATACACCACCCATTTTAGTCTTGTCATTGGAGGGAAGCATATATTTTTAAATATCTCAACGATTCCTTGAGATGTCACATTAGTTAGTAACAATCATTATCATTGTATTGGTGAGACTACAATCCTTCTTCCACTGATAGCCACCTTCTCCATCGATGAACAACTTTCCCAGAATATATTACTCTGATATACATTAATTCCCCTGAAATATATTAATTCCTGATAATCCATGGTTATATCAGGCCATCGAGAGAATGAAAACATTGATTCCATTGATTTTCATGTGTTACAACAATGTGCTTGCTTTTGTTGACTCTATCGGTCTATCAAGGAGGACACCTTAGGAGTCAACCCAATAGGGTATTATTACACCGCTACTAGATTATTTACTGCTTTCATCGGGCCATCAGCAAGGCTATGATGGGGGTTCCACCGATGAGGCATTTTTAGGCTAATAGTGCTAATTTTTATTTAGGAACAGGGAATGATTATGGATTCTCAAACTCATTTATGGGTGTGACAATTTGGCAATGTGGGCTACAAAATGGATCTTTTCACACAAATGTCAACAATTTGTGTTGATCATAAAATTAAAATGTGATGAATTTCTATGGAATGTGGAGGATAGGTGGGTGGAGGCTAGTGAAAAATGTGAGATTTTTCAGTTCTAACAGTGGCTCCAATTGAGGATGAATGAGTGTGAGATCATTGCAAGAATGATCTTGTTCTACAATTTTTTACCTTTTTTTTAAATCCAATTTTTCTCGATTTTTTCCAAATTTTTTCCTAATTTTTTCAAAAAATCCTATACTTTTGATTTGCCTATTTTTTCCCCAAAATATTTTTGCTGCTATAAAGCAATAATAAAACTCTTGAAATTTTGTTCTTTTCTCATAAATTTTTGATTATTTGCAGTTCCAAGCTTCTGTACTTGCCCATATAGGGTTTCCTTGTTCTCTTTTGCATTGAATTAGGTGGTTGAGTGAGTTAACTTCAATTTTTTTCTGATTTTGTGGATTCTTGAAGATTTTTGTGCATTTTGTAGTCAAATTGCTAAAACGGGTCTATAAAGATAGAGTTGAGGGTTTATGAGTCTACAAAAATGGATTTTCACCCATTCCACCTATTGTAATTACTTTAAATCAGTGGAATGGGTGGGTAGCAAGTATTAATAAGGTTTTTAATTGGTTTCAGGGGTGAGGGAGGTTGTTTGAGGCTTTGGGCATGATGCCCTAGAGGTGAAAAAGTGTGGTTTTTTAGTGAAATTGAGAGGTTTGAGTATGGTAATGGTTGTGAAACTTGGAATGTTAGAATAAGTTTTTTCATGCTTTATTAGAGGTGTTTGAGGAGTTTTTGGAGTGTGGGAAGGTTGGGAAATTGGATTTTCATTAAAACCCCGTTGGAATGACTAAAAATGAGGGTTTCATGAATAGGAGACTTGGAGGTTGTCTCAATCTAAGAGTTGGGAAATTTGAGGTTTTGTTACTTGGTTAAGAGTTCCCAATTGAGTTTTGGGTTTGAGAGGAAGATTAAAGAGGTTTTTCTTTGCAAAACAGGCCTAATTGGCCAAGTAGGACAATGTTGAAGTCCAATTTTGATGTTGTTGGTCCAAAGAGACCTAAAGAGATTTTGTGATGTGTTTTTGTAGACAGTAATGAGTGTTTGAAAAGGTGAGGGATTTGTGAGTTAGAAATCGGCATCATTTATTTTAGCTTTTCAATGACTTGTCACGAGAAATTCCATTTTTTCTACCTTGCTAGATTTGAGGTGTGACAAAAATATTATTGTCTTACTCTTATTGTTGTTTTTTCTTTGTTGAGCTCTTCATAATTGTCTTACTCTGTATATTTTTATAGTTGCTTCTTACTATCAAGGGGGTGTATGACTGTGGCCCAATGATATCGACCTATAGCATGCTAACCTTTGCCTTGTATAACTTAGGATATTCATGAAATATGACTGTATACGTGACTTTTATGCTTGGAAAGGCTTTGTTGACTATTTTTTAAATTAAATACTCCTCATTTGGATTTATTTTTTTGCTTGATGGTTAAACTACATGCAAAGCAATTTTATCAAATCAGCATGAAAACAAAAACACCTTGATGTCAATCATAGTTGTGTTGAAGTTGAGGTAATATAATAGTTTTTGTGGATAAAAATTTATAGCTTTTGCATTCTTTACTTGACTTATATTAACTTTGCATGATGATTAAACCACATGCAGGACAATTATATGAAAGCAAAACAAAAAGGAAAAGACCTTGTCAATAGAGCTCTCGGCAAAGCTACACAACTTTAGGACAATGTTGACAATGATTATGTTGAATTCAAGGAGTATGTGCATGATATTGATAGTACTATTGATGTTGAACTTGAGGTGAGTGCTATGAAACATTACTTTTCCTTGATTCTGAAACCCTCCATGTATTAATGACTGTTATGATCCCAAACAATGAACAAGCTTATAGAATAGTGAATAGACAACTAAAACATTAAATGTAACCCATAGAACAATCATTGTACCTACTTTATCACTTTTCAGTGGGGATTGTTGGCACTTCAATACTTTATGATGCTTGACAGTGTTTTAGGGAATTGTAATTGACCTTGTCAACATCTTGAACTTAGTGTGTTGCTTCTTTCATTGGATGATACATGTTCTTTCCTTCATGAATATGTTGTTAACTCTTCATTATGGTTGTTATTAAAAAAAAGTTTCTTTTGATATTCTTTCCACTTTCTCTTAATGTCTTCTTGTTGTTTAGTAATGATATTTTATGCTTGATCCATTAAACTCATTGTTATAACCATAAAACTCGCTGCCCTTTCACTAAACTCACTGCTACTACTACTTGTTCATTGGGAATCATTCCTTACTTATTTTTGCATACTCTTACACTATTTTCTAATAGTGAAAGGCTCTTTCTCTATTATTTATGTGACCTCTACATCCAACCTTATTTGTTACTCCTTTACTACTGCTATGAAAGCCACAAAGAAAGACTGCATTGTTTCCTCAATGGTTGCTCTTAAAGGTTGTCACATGTTGCCTTGATACATTTTTTTCTTTGTTCTTATTTTATATGTCATCATTGGCATGGTTATGTTGAATGCATGGGGTTATGTTTCAGAGCTTTAATGCCACTATTTTTGTACATCCCAATGTATTTCACCTTCACCTTGTAGTAGTAGTAGTAGTGCTCTCATATTGCATTCTTTGTTTTTGTGCATTAGCTAACTTTTTTATGTGTAACAGTGTTTTCATAACCTTATGTGTCTAGTATGCATCCATGGCAATGTAGTGTTTATATTTGTAGTCTTTGTATCTAATTAGTATGAAGCTAATAGTAACATTGTAAGCACTGCTATGAGTGTTGTTTTTTTAGTAAATTAGATTGATCATTGCAATTATTTTTGAAATTTTCTTTTTGCAATTATTTTAACACAACATGCAAGTACTATTTAAGTAAGTAATGGTTTTTTTATTATGCAAACAAGGGTAATCATTACCTATGTAATATAATGTGTTTTTTTTTCTTTTTGTAGAAATGTATTGATAAACTCAAAGAAGGGGATAAAGTTAGGGTGTTGGATCCGTTTGATGGTGATGTTGTGGGCATTGGGTGGATTCACTCCCTATCTATTGTACATGGATTCAACTTGAAAGGAACAAGAGATGAAAATGTAAACATTTTAAAGGTCACAAGTAACATACCCCTTGTTTATGAAGACAAAATAGATGGAGTTGTTCGTCTAAAAGAGAAAGAGGGAACCTTCACACGATGGCCACTAAAATATTTACAAAAAATGACACAGTTGAACATGTTTATCATCTACTAGTTGTTAGACATCTTGGTTCACTGTTTTATGCAGTATTTTGAATGTGTTGTTCAAGGATCTTAATTATCATGGTGTATTTGAAAGAGTTGGAAACTCTTAGACGACTTTGACATCTTATATATATATATATATATATATATATATATATATATTTGCATTAATTTTTTTATTGCAGATTACCTTTACTTATCATGATGTTGAATCAATCTTTTAATTCTAGCATGTTGTAGCTTGTTCGTATATGTAGTATTTTTATTTGCTTTTATGTTTTAGTTCAAGTTTAATATTATGTTAGTTTTGCATTATAAAATTTATGGTATTTAATAAATTATTCATTTCATGACTATATTTACTACCAATTAATGGAAACCAGTAAATAAAATGACTAAAATATATGAATGTGCGTAATGACTAAATTAATGATCACAATTAAATATGACTAAATATATGACTCAAAAACAATGACTAAATATATGACTAAAGTAATGACTAAATTAATGACTAAACATCTGACTAATTATAACTAAATATATGATTAAAGTAATAACTAAATATATGACTAAATCAATGACTCAAAGTAAAGCTCTAAATATATGACTCACAAATAAATGACCAACAACAATCAATGACTAAATTAAAGGAATAAAATATATGACTAAAATTAATGACTAAATATATGACTAATCCAAATCACTCATATCACATGACTAAATAAATGACTAAATTAACGACTAAATCAATGACCAAAATCAATTATGACCAAATCAATGACCTCAACCAATATCTGGAAAAATCAATGACTAAAAATAGTTTAACAATTTAGGTGTTATAGGTAATGACTACAAATAAAACCACTAATAGTCATGTGACTAAAATTATTCATTTTATATGCACTTTTAGTAGTTTATTTAGTCATATATTATTGTTTTTGTACTAGCGGATAATATAGCTAATAGCATAGATAAGGCAAGTATAGTTTGAAAAATTGTTTCAGGGAGTTCATGGTGATGCATCATTCCATCACTCATGAGACCACATTTTGAGGCATTTTTTCAAATAGCTCATTGCCTTTTATATGCTACCATATTTTTTTGAGGCATTTTTTCAAATAGCTCATTGCCTTTTATATGCTACCACATTTTCCATACATGTATACCAAAGCATTTTATCAAACAGTTCACTTCCTTGCTACTGTGGCTAAAATCCTAAAATATGTGCTTTCCAACAAACTATGGATGCTTGGAAAAAATCTATCAAAGCATAATAGCATAGACAAGGTAGTGAGTATTTTGAAAAAATGCCTCGAATAAATGTGGTCTCATGGTAGGATGGAATGCCATTCCATCACTATGAGACCACATTTCTTTGAGGCATTTTTTCAAACAACTCACCACCTTGTTTATGCTACCACATTTTTCATACATGTCTACCAAATCATTTTATCAAATAGTTGACTTCCTTGCTGCTATGGCTAAAATCCTAAATAAGGTGCTTTCCAACAAACTATGGATGCTTGGAAAAAATATATCAAAGCATAATAGTAAGAAATAGCATAGACAATCCAATGAGTAGTTTGAAAAAAATCCTTGAAGAAATGTGGTCTCATGGTGATGGAATGCCATTCCATCACCATGAGACCACGTTTCTTTGAGGCATTTTTTCAAATAGCTCACTACCTTTACTATGCTACCACATTTTCCATACATGTCTACCAAATCATTTTATCAAACATTTCACTTCCTTCCTGCTATTCGAAATTGTGCCTCAACTTGTTGGCTTGTATCTATGTTCAATACTTAGCATTTGTTCCCCTTTGTTGGTATTCATTATCGGCCTATCACCCAAAACTTGAACCTTGAAACTTAAGTCGTGGGGTTCTTAAATTTTGTAACTTGGTGACAGTATGTTGGTCGTGAGATCACTACAAATTCTAACCTTGGAACCTTGTCACAGAGTTTGGAATTTTCTTAACTTCCTAACTGACTGATCTTCTTCAATGTCATGATGTTTGGTAAAATCCTAACCACTAGCTGGAGATTGTGAAGTTTGGGATTCTCTCGACTAGGCGACATGTCTATTGAATGGTGGGACTAGTCTATGTGGATGGTGACGACAGCGTATGGTGGTGACTTGGATTCCAACGGATGTGGGGACCACTTGGAGGTTGGGAGTTAAATATTTAAGTCTTTTCTAGGAGACTTGTGAATATTGTAGATTGCCATCTTGATTCTCTGAAATTGTACAAGAGGGTGTATGAGTGAGTTGGTAACAAAAGGACTAACTCGTGGATACCTAAAGTCTTCAGGATTTTGTTTATAAACTAATGACTATTAATATTCCACATCAATGTGGGATAATGTCGATGGTTGAGCTTCTTGGCAGTTAAGCAAAACAAATTAGTTTTGAACAGTATATTCCTGAAAATGGAAGGGTCGAAGGTTGTATAGCAAAAAAATGGTGAACCAATTGGGTTGCGTGTTGAGAGAGAAGGAAAAAATATTGGTCTCAGTTGAGTGTATTGTATTTTAGAAGAACATTGTAACAGTGTTGTGATTAACTGTGGTTGGTCGATTGAAATGCTACTGTGTATGTTATCAAAGAACAAATACATGTGAAGGAGGGATCTGTAACTTCATTGTAATTTTTTTTTACTGTGAATAAAGTCACCTTTCTTTGGTGGTGGGTTTTTCTCCCAAAATATTTTTCCCATGTAAATTTGGTGTCCATTCTCTGTTGATATTATTGTCTATTATGTTCTTTCCTTATACGTGTGAATCTTAATGCTCTGTAATTTGGAATTAAAAGTACTTTTTCATTATTCCCCTGTGAATTGACATTAGGAAAGAAATTTCCGCACTAGATTCTTTCCTTACAAGTGGTATCAGAGCATGGCCAGTTGTGTTATCCTTGTGGGTTGGGTTGGTTTTTTTTGTGTCAACTCTGAAGTGGTAGTTTTGTAGAAACTTGGTAATCTCGATTGCATATTAAGATGGAAAGCACTTCAAGAAAGATTGAAATTGAGAAATTCAATGGTAGCAATTTTGAGTTGTG
>VDFB02387446.1:0-43632 GCA_007258455.2 Sequoia sempervirens | reverse complement strand
AACATGTTGCTTGAATCTTAAATGCTGCTCCAAATGCTTGATGAATTTCTCTTGAATTCTCTTGATCTCATTAACTTTCCTTAGGAATGAATTCATCAATTTTCTAGGTGAAATTATGTGAAATAAGCTTGTATTTTTACTTGTTCATGCCCAATTCTTGAAATTACAACACTACAAGCCTGCATCAAACCTAGGATAATAAAATCCCACTAAGAATTTAAATTAAAATAATTCCAAGATAAAGCGGGAATCATATGCCAATTGGGGTGTATGAGTCCTATGGCTAAAATATGGTACACAAATTTCTAGGAGTGTCTTGTTCAATGTGCAATTTGAAATAAGGTCCCAAGACCTAGGTGGGACTCATATGCCCAAGGTGGCATATGAGTCCCAGATCACCAGAACTAGAACATGTAACTAAAAACTTTGAATTATGATTGGTCATTTGTTAAATTTTAGGATTATCCATAGAATAATGCCTTTAATTAGGCTTATGGATGTAAAATAGGGCCAATTAGGACATAAATAAGCTCAATTAATCAATAAAGCCCTAATTAGCGTTAAATTACAAAGAACACTTTACAACACCCTAAATAATGCACAATTAGGTCCATTTAGTTTAAAAGGGACCTAAACATAATGTGAATGTGTAAAACACATTACAGCACTAAATCAAGGCAACATTAGGCTCATTTCAATATTAATTATTCCCAAATTGAGTGAGGAAAAGGGATACTTTTTTTGTTACTAGATTTATCCCCCACTTTAGTGAGAGGAGGAACTTGCTTCAAACTTGCACTAAAGTAGACATTGAAGAGGGGTCCAAGTGTATGAATGTGGATGGTATAGAATGACAAAGATAAAGGAGGTGGCCAAACCCCTAGGATCCAAGATTCTATGTCAAACCAACATAAGCACAAAGGGACACACACAAGGTGTATGATATGTATCATCAAACATACAATGTCAAAGACTAAAAGAAATAAAAAAAACAAAAACAAGAATAAAAAGGGATGTATCAAGCCTTTGATAGTCTATCCAACACGATGTGGACTAGGTCTCAACTATTTGTCCAAAAAAAAAATTCTCACTCTAAGATAATGAAACTTTAGGCTGTTGGTTTGGTAAGTATCCAAAAAGGGTGGCTTAGTGAGAAAGTCATGCCTATGTATCAACTTCTCACCATACAATGAGAAATTCATGCCCTCATTTAGGTTTCTCATCATACTAACCATAACAGAGCTATTCCTCTAATAAATTCAATAGGGCACCACAAAATGAAACTTTGAGCTTATGAAAAACATGTAAGTAAAGGTTTTTGTTCAAAGGTGTCTTTTCTTAGTTCATCTAAGGTCTCTTCTTAGGGAAAATTGTGCCTAATTTCTCCAAGAGAGGACATATCAAAGAAATATCACACTCTTAGAGGAAATCAAACCCAATTACACCACCAGAAAAGGATGCATCACAAGAACTAAGAAAATTACATAGTGAAATATGAGTGTTGATGTATGCCCCCACTTTAAAGTATTTGCCAACGCTGTTACTACGAGCAATTTCTTTCAAGTAGAAGAAGACAAGATAGCTTATTTGGAAATCCCTATTCTAAGTCATATGTTCTTGAATGAAACTACATCATGGATAAGACGTTTTCCTCAAAATGTAACAATAAAGATAACATAGAAAAGTACATCACATGCAAGCCAACTTGAGGCATGTCGTCCACATCCCAAGCTTGCTATTATATATACATGGAATGTTGTCAACTAGCCAAAAGAGACAACAAAAAGTGTCATATGAGGACAAGGCTACCTAACCCCTTGCCCCCACTTAGTCTAACACAAGGGTGAGCTAAGATGATTGATTAGAAACATGATAGAATAAAAATAATCTCAATTAGACAAACTAGGTGCTACAACACAAGGAAGGGCACCATAATCCTTAAGATGTTGAATTTTATCACTTAAAGACTTACATTCATTAGTAGAATGACCAAAAACTCTATGTTGTAAGAATGGAAAGATTGAAGGTGTTGTCATTGATGTCAACTGGTCAATTGGTTATCAAATTCTTGTTGTTGTCATTAAAGTGTCATGGATACATACTATTGGCTACATATGTTGAGGATATTGAGAAAATTGTAATGAAGACATGTTACAAGTGTTTTAGTAGTTGCTTCAGGTTTTACACAATATTTTCTCCTATATTTGTATGGCTCAAATATGTTGATCATGGTTGTTGGAATATGCTATATCTTCATTTTTGGTTGTTGATTCATTGTATAGTACAAGTTGTGAACTGTGGTTTTCTATGTTTTTGATTGAGGTCCAGGAGAATGTTGTTGGTCCATATTTCTCTTTGATGAAGTCTTATGACTTGTGGTTCTAGAGTTGAGTTATTTTGATTGTATTGAAGATAATTTTGGTACCTAAAATGTTCATTCTTAATGGTTCTATGTGTTCTACATTGGTTTTGCCGACCTTTTGTGAACACTACTTTTGAGGTTGATGAAGCATGTTTTTGGGTCACCCTCATTCTAATTCCACCCTAGAATGTTTTGGCATTGACCTAATTTGAATTTGAATTTGGATGGCTGAATTTGGATATGTTTTAAAGTTGAAGATGGTATATATACAAGATGAGTTAGTGGTGAAGGAAATACAAGAGTGAAGAAGAGAGATAAGTGAAAATAAAAAGAGTAGATAGATGCGACATTGATGCTATCTAGTGAGTGTGTGTAATGTGAGTGTCGCAGATCATTATGAAGCCTTAATGTTGATTTTATAGAAGCGGTGACTTGAAGATGAAATTTATCATTCATGCATGTCTGCAAGTGATTGTGGTGGAATCATTTGTTGCATTGATATTGTATTATCTCTATAACAAGTATTATTTTTCTTCTTTGTATCTCTATGGTAGTGATCCCTTCGGGTTGTTAGCCCTTTTGGACAGTGAGTCCTTGTTTTGGATAGTAAGTCCTTGTTTTGGTAGTGAACCTTGTTTCTCAGGTAGTGAGCCTCTTGTAATTGGTCTTGATATTCTCCATAGTGTGAGTTAATCCACATCATTACTTTTCCATGTAAATCTAGTGTTATTGTGTTTATGTGATGGTTTTCAATCTTTGCACTAGTGTTCATTGATTAAACATTTAAGTAGTGTTACGAATTAGTTTTGGTGAATGAATGAATTGTTAAATCTATGACAATTGATTCACCCCCCTCTTAGTTATCATGTTCAACAATTGGTATTAGAGTATGGTTCCTTGGTGAAGAGATTAACCACTTGAGAAAGCTTAGGGATTGCTGGAAAAATTATTTATGAGTATTCAAGGTTCGATGAAACTGACTATGATATCTAGAAAATATTGATGGAAGAATATCAGGAGTATTGTGGATATGATGTGGAGAAATATTACAAGAATCCTTCCACTCATCCTACTAATGGTACGAGTACACCTGATGAGATCAAAGCACATGAAGCAAATAATAAGGAAAAGTACATTTTGAAGAATAGTCTTGTGCACTTCGAGTTGATTAGGGTTCAAAATCTGAAGACTTCTAAGGAAGTCTGGGATTATTTGGAAAGAGCGCATGAAGATGATGAAAGATTCAAAGAGGAAAAATTGCAAAATTTGTAGACATAGTTTCAGCTTCTACATATGTCTCAAGATGAGAATGTTAAAGCTTATGTACAAATATTGGATGAAATAATGGCTAATATGTGAGGAATTGGTTCTATTGTAGATGAAACTAGAATTGTAAAGAAGATTCTCAGAACTCTCCCTGATGGTTATATTCAGAAGGTATGTGCTATTGAATGAAATATAGATTATAAGATCTACACTAAAGATTTGTTGTTGATATTTTTGACATCTTATGAGATGAGGAAGCCGATTCTTAGGAATGGATGCAAATCAAATATATCTTTTAAGGCTACAAAGGCTAAAGATCCAGATGAAGAAAACTTTGATGAAATAGAAACCAACTTTGTGAGAAGGATGAGGAAAGGCTTTGGTAAGTAGGAAGCTAAGTTACCATTTAAATGATTTAGTTGTAGAGAAATAGATCATTATGCTGTAAAGTTTTTGGAAAGAGCTAAGAGGAATAAACAAAGATATGAGAAAGAAAAGAAAGGAAAGAAGATTAACAGAGCCTATTATGTGAATGCAAATGCTAGCATATATGATGAAGATTTTGAGTACATGAAGATCCTGATGATAATGAATGTTTGTTCTTGGTGATTAAGGATGAACCTACTTCTGCTAATTCTAAATAATATGTAAAAGAAATCCCTTCAAAGAAGGATAAAAATGAAGGTACAATTATCTCTGCCCTACATGCTAGAAACAAGAAAATAATTATTAGGTAGTTGATAGTGGTTGTTCACATCGCATGATTGGCGATAAAAGTAAGTTTTTTAAGCTTGAAAAATATGATGGAGGCTTGGTTATGTTTGGATATGATACTGGTTCTAAAATATGTGGGACAGGTTTAGTAAGTTTTGATGACAAGCATAATATTGATGATGCCTATTATGTTAAGGGTTTAAGGCATAATATTTTGAGTGTTGTTTAGATGTGTAGTAAAGGATATGATCTTGTGTTTAAAGATGAGAGGTGTGAGATTCAGAAAGGATCCAAAACATTGATTGTTGTAGGAAAGAAATTTAAAGGAAACGTCTATCAACTTAAAAGTGTTGATGGATGATGCTTTATGACTCAAATTAATGACAGTTGGTTATGGAATAGAAGAATGTGTCACATTAATTTTAATAACTTGGAAAGGATTAGTGCAATTCAAGTTGTGAGAGATTCACCAAGAATTACAAAGCATGTGAATGCTATTTACAGGAATTGCCAGTTTGGAAAGAAAGCAAAAATTTATTACAAATCAAAGGAACAATCTACTACTAGACTACTAGATTATTTTATATAGATCTATGTGGTCTGACAAGAGTGAGAAGTCTACTTGGTGAAAGGTACTTTATGATTTTAATTGATGATTATTCTAGATATACGTGGGTTACATTTCTTAGAGAGAAATCATATGCATTAGATAGATTCAAGACATTCAAAGCTATGGTTGAAAATGAAGTGAACTTGAAGATAAAATGCTTAAGGTCTGATAGAGGTGGAATTAACCTCCCATGAGTTTAATATGTTTTATGAAGTGCATGGAATAAAGAGACAATTATCTGATCTAAGAAATCCTCAACAAAATGAAGTTGTTGAAAGGATAAACAAAACAAATCAAGAGGTTGCTAGATCAATGATTACTAAGACTAGTTTACTGGAAGTTTACTAGAAAGAATATATTCATGTTGTTGTTTATGTATTCAATCGAATTCAAGCAAGAGAAAATAGTACAAAGACTCCCTATGAGCTATAGTTAGGAAAAATTCCTATTATTAAGTATTTCAAGGTATTCAAAATCAAATGTTATATCGGAAGAGATGAAGAAAATATAGGTAAATTTGATGCATGAAGTGATGAAGGAATTTTTCTTGGATATTCTACTAATAGCAAAGCATACAAATGTTTCAATAAAAGACTGGGAAATATTGTAGAAATTTCAAATGTCAAGGTTGATGAGAAAGTGAAGAACTAAATTGACATTGATGGATATGAATCTAATGAACTTGATCATGTAAGAACTGAAGAGATTGTGGAAAAAAAAGAAAAGGATGTACAAGAAGAGAAGAATGAACATAATGAAAGAGAAAAAGTTGCTCTAATGATGTCATCTACGACACCTAGATATGTACAAAAGAATCATTCAGAAAATTAGATTACTGGAGATAAGACTAAAGGAGTATTGACTAGAAGTAGAGCTATTGATGAATTTAATATGTGTTTACTTTATGAGATTGAACTAAAGACTTTAAGTGAAGCATGTAAAGATGAACATTGGATGGAAGCTACGAAAGAAGAACTTATGCAGATTAAGAAGAATCAAACTTGGGAATTGGTCCCAAGACCGATAGATAAAAAAATTATTGGATCAAAATGGGTCTTCAAAAATAAGTGTTGGAATATGTTGTCATTGATGTCAAAAGGGGATCAGAGGAGAAGTGTGATGATCCAGTGTAGAAGTTCATATAGTTGTCATTGATTTCAAAAGTGCAGATCATGCAAAAGGTTTTGCAATTCTTGATAGCTTAACTAGTTGTGTGCTAAAGTAATGTACTTGCATGTGTACGATGTGTTGTTGGTATGAATGCATATGGTGGTGTTTTCATTAATGTAGCCATTGATGTCAACAAAATATAGGTTGTTGCAGTGAAAGGACATAAGTGATTGTAGGTTTAGAATATGCTCTGGTATGTGTTTATAATGTACTCTGATATGTGCTCCACATTTATACTGTGTTGATCCAATGCTTATGTCAATCTGAAGTATTGTTTAAGGACATCCATAGGTGATATATCCTAGATTACAACTTCTGGGTTGATGAAGAGTGAAAGTTAACTTCACCAAATTGTTAACTGGTTTGGCAGAGTTGTTTATCTATGGACTGGGAGAAATGTATCTACTTCGCAGTCCTCCACTAGTCTATTTCAGGTCTTGTGGATCTGGAAGAAGGTTTATAATATTGTTATATGTGTCCCTTCAAGAGTGTGCATGGTTTGGTGCTCTGGTATGAAGATTTGAGTGAGCCTCTGGTAAGAATGGTCTAGTAGCTTTCTCTTCATTTATTTCCTATTGAATATCTTTTTCTACAGATTGGAAGTTACTTAGAGGCATGTTTGAAGATGGTATGTTCCAATTTTGAGCCAGGAGGAAGATACAGTTTTCTTCAAGGAGAGTTCACTGGTCTGGACGAAGATACAACTTTCTTCAAGGAGCTGACCTGGTAACTCCTTAATTCCCTTTTCTAAGATAGCTTGACATCCTTTGACATCTTCTTGCACTTGGTGGAGATATTTAGTAAGAGACTTGATCACTTGGATGCAGTGTTTGAGTGATTCTATTACTTCCACATATTTATCCTTGTTGGGAATTACCTCAACTTCCTCCAACTTATTGAGTTTTTCATGCTTCATTTGTGACCAAAATGATAGGCATTTTTCCATTTCTTTGCACTCTTGGGAAATAATATTTTCTTCTTTATCAAGCTCTATTTTGAGCTTGGCTATTTGGGTGGCTTTCTCATCTGCAACAATAATAGCTTGTGAACCATGTTCTAAAATTTCATCAATGAAATCATACACCACTTTACCTTTGGAGGAAAACTTCCCTACCTTTTTCACAGCTGGGTCCTTAGGGCTTATCATAGCCAAAGGTTGTGCATTACTTGAAGATCCTACAACTCTCCTCAAAATAGTCGCATAATGCTCGACCTTTTGCTTATAAATGTTTTAGGCTTGTTCCATTTTGTCAAGCCTTCCTACCAACGCATCTAGGACTAATTGTGCATCTGCCTTGGCACTTTCATTTGTCACTTTGTCGAGTTGGAATCTAGTGACAGTGTATTCCTCCATATTTACATCTCCTTCCTCTCATGGCAGTATACCAGTCTCCACAAACTTATGACCAAACTTGTCAACATGAAGCCTTGAATGTACTTTGGTCTTTTTCTTCTCCTTGGCTTTTGGAGGGGCTATCTCTTCAAGATCAAGATCTTTTGGAGAGATCATTTATTTCTTTCTCTTCGATACTTGAGATACCAACCAAGGGGTAAGAGATGAAGTGTGTGCTTCTTGACTAACCATCAACTCTTGTGTCGCAACCACTTCTATAGAAATGACTGGTATGGTGACAATTGGGGTAGTGTCTATCATGATCACTCCATTAGATTGCACACCAAGTTGACCTTGCAAAGATTCATTCATGAATCTATTAAATTTAGCTTCAGAAGTGATGTCATAAGATGGAGATGACAAGCTAGGAATGGATGATGGAGGGATTGACAACAGATCAACAATTTGTGTATTTGAAACTATAGGAGTGGCAAGCACGGTTGATATTGCAGGGGGATGAGAAACGTCCACTGCATGTATGGTAGATGTGGGAGGAGGTGATGTAGGAAATGGAGGTGGAGGAGTGTAAGGATTAGGGGGTGTATGAGGAACATTTGAAGTTACAAGCGATGACATCTGGGGGAGATCTTCGACAACATTCTCATGTGGAGATAGAGTATGTTCTTCATCATGCCCTAGTTCATGTTTATCACCTTCTTGTTCACCTTCTTCTTCAGAATCATTTCTTCTATGGAATCTTCTTCCTCATCAGAGTATTCTTCTTCAAAATATTCTTCCTGAATAGATTTATTGCTTTCATTTCCTTCTTCTTAATCTACCTCTTCAGAAGCAGGCCCTTTTCCTTTTGAATGAGATGCTTCAGATTCGGTGGCCTCTTCTTCTTGAACTGCCCATGTATGCTTCTTCCCAACAATGAACTTGATTCTAGGGCCTCTTTGGGAACAAGAGGGAGTAGGGGCATGGTTGTATTTTTTGTGGAGTTTCTGTTGTTGGTTGACTTCTGCTCCAGGTTCTCCTTTTGACTCTATCCTAAAGGCTTTAATCTGGAAACCATGTTTGTGCAACCATTCTGCTGTGTTAGCCAATATGGGAGCAAGCCTTTCCTGGATGGAAACACTTTCCTTTTTAGACTGTTGTATTATAGGAAAAGGTCTCTTAGAAATTTAATTTTCATCATAGGCAACATTCATGATGTCACCAAGATCTTTGAAACCCTCTAGTAGGTCAACAACACCAAGATCCTTGATCTACTCTATGGTTAGCTTGCAATAATCCATTTTCTAGATGTCCTCTTCATCTTTACATTCAACCCATATGTCTTTGAAGTGGTAATTATGGTTGCGATCCTTCTTCAATTTCCTATTCACATTTTGGTAATAAAAGTCAAATTTGTATTTGTATGTCCTTATTTTCATGACCTACATTTTTGCATAGATTGATTTGGATTTTTGCACACTGTGAATGGTATATCTACCAATCGTTAGTGGAAACTTTAACACCACTTTGTGAATTCCCATTCATTCCTTTTGAACTAAAATAAGTTGTTTGCATAGCTCCATGAGTATCCACTTATCTGAGGGATATCTGGGAAACATGTAGGGACACCCAGTGTACCAACCTACCCTCATGCAAGTGAAAGTTGGAAATTGCAAGAATATACACCTGAACTTACTCACCACTTTGTAGGCCTTGTCAAATAATCTCTTCTTTTTGAGAATTGGGTCAAAACTAAAAAGGAGAGGTGCAAAGAAGGAATCTAAGACCATCCTGAAATGATGAAGGCTTTCCTTCAGCTCCAACTGATAGAAATACTTGTACACAGGTACAGAGTGTCGGTTCCCCTTTCTAGATAACCCTAGGATTTGCCTCATCATGGCTACAACATACACCAAATAAGAATTCATATAGAACTTCAAAGTGGTTGGCACATTTGGGTATGCGCAGGATCATCATGGAAAAAACATGCCCTTAAGGGGCAATAAAATTAAGAAAAATCAGAGTTAGGAAACTTGACATAAAAATTTGAATAAGTTAGCTATATTATTTTAAAAATATGTAAGAATAGAATCTATATCAAATTGAATGTATTTTATAAACTACTAGGTTTATTTAAAAAAACAAATCTATTTGGTGAAAATTTGAAATTTCAATGCAGTCGCACTTAAATTTCAAGGAAAAAATAGGAAGTAGGTGTCTGTCCGACCACCCTAACCACAAAAAATGATAATATTTTTTAATAGGATTTTAGATATAAGTAGAGGGGTATGTGCAGGATCATAATGGAAAAAACAGACCCTTAAGTGGCAAAAATCAAAAAATCAAAGTTAGGCAACTTGATGTAAAAATTTGAATAAGTTATCTATATTATTTCAAAAATATGTAAGAATAGAATCTATAGAAAATTGAATGAAGTTTCTAAACTACTAGGTTTGTTTAAAAAAAAATAAAAAAATCTATTTGGTGAAAATCGGAAATTTCAATGCAGTACTACTTAAATTTTAGGGAAAAAATAAGAAGTAGGTGTATTTCTAACCACCCTAACCACAATAAAATGATAATATTTTTTTATAAGATTTTAGATATAAGTAGAGGACTCATGCCCCGATGTGATGCATATTTTTTTGTAATTTTTTTCCAAGTAAATAATTAATTATGATTTTTTTATAACTTTTAAAAAAATATAAATACTGTATGCATGACCACCTTAACTTGGTCAAAACTTCATGAAATTCATTTTTTTATTTTTTTAATCCTATAGTATGCGAAGCATAGAATGTGACACATGTTTTGGATTCAAAAAATGTCATACCATTTGAAAGCTATAGATTTTTTTCAATTAGCCTATCAATTAGGACTTTAGTCGTAATTTGAATAGAGAATGAATAATAATTACTTATTAAATTCAAAGTAAAGCATAATTTATATTGGTGGCAAGCTGAGAATCTCCTTTAAAAACCCTTTTTGTTTCATCAATTTTGGGTAAAAAATTAGTCGTCAGCCACATACCCATCATATTGCCACTTTTTGGCCCATCATGATCCTGCACATACCCATAGGACTCATGTCTTAATGTGATGCATTTTTTTGTAATTTTTTTCCAAGTAAATAATTAATTATGAATTTTTTATTACAACTTTTAAAAAATATAAAAACTTGTATGTTTGACCACCTTAACTTGGTCAAAACTTCATGAAATTCAATTTTTTTAATCCAATAGCATGCGAAGCATAGAATGTGGCACATGTTTTAGATTCAAAAATTGTGATACCATTTGAAAGCTATCGATGGTTTTCAATCAGCCTATCAATCAGGACTTTAGTCGTAACTCAAATAGAAAATGAATAATAATTATTTATTAAATTTAAAGTAAAGCATAATTTATATTGGTGGAAAGCTGAGAGTTTCCTTTAAAAACCCTTTTCATTTCATCAATTTTGGGTAAAACAAAGTCATCATCCACATACCCTACACATACCCATCATATCGCCACTTTTTGGCCCATCATGACCTTGCACATACCCATTTATCAGTTGCTCATGAATTTTGTCACTAATTTGTGTCCTCCAATCAATATGAGCTTTTTGTCTCCTTATGATCTGAATGTATTCATACATCCACTCCTAAAAATGAAATGATTCAGGAAATCCTTTAACCCTACTCAAGAGAGTAATCATGTCTCTGACATCTTGTTTGTATTCACTTCACAAAAGCCCCTTCGACCATCTTGAGATAGTAGGCCTAGGTGTTTTTAACCATTGGTTGTTGATCAAATTTTTAGCCTTGGTTGGATCTGCATCATAAACTTCCTTCACTTGTTGCATTGAAATCTTAGTGTATTTTTCCATGTGTGGAACTTTGAAAACAACTTCAAAGAATTTAGGGTCTAGCCTCATCATCACTTGTCCAAAGGAATCTATTACACTTCTACTCTCTCGAATGTAGTGGGATGCAACCTGGAGAACGAACTCTATGTGATGAGTAGATGTCAAGAATGTGGACACCAAATGCAAATTGTTGTGGACAATGGCTCTCAAACTGTTTTGCAAGGGCTTTTGTTCAATTCTTTTAACAAATTCTTTAAGATCCTGATGACCAACCTCGATGCCTTTGATTTCATCCACCTTCGAGATCACCACTATAGGTGGAATAATACCTTGTTATTTATATTTTAGCTTTCCCTTATTCTTAGAAGACAATAGAGGCTTCTTTGGTGTCATCTAGAAGAATCAGGATCAAAGGATATCACTTTCAAGATCACTTGACGAGATCTGGAGATAAACTACAAGGATGGTGAATCAATAGATGTTAGGAAAAATTGAAGCATTAGGAAGCATGAGCAAAGCAAGCAATGTGGAGCAAGTCTAGAACGAGCAATTTGGCCCAAAAAATGAAGCATGAGTGAAGAAATGATGTTTGGAGCAAAAACGGAGTGATTTCAGAGTGTTAGAAAGAAAAATTGTCATTTGTGTAGGAGCGTTGAAAATCAATGCCCCTACATTTGGAGGGGGGCACTTTGAATATTCAAAATGTTGGGGTGCTAAAAATCAACACCCCTGCATGTAATTGAAATTCATTTGTGAATAAGTGTCAATGTGCTGAAAATCAACACCTTGACATTTTACCTTGGAAAAAGATTGAAGTGTAGAGGGGGGTAAAAATAGCACTTCTACATTTTTGAAGAAAGTGTTCTCTATGTGGGAGAGGTAATTTTCACCGCTCCTACATTTGGAGCTGGTGAAGATCACAAGGTGCAATTTGGCGCTAAAAATTACCACTCTGTCATTGAAGGGCTTAGTAGATCTTTGTTCGAGTAGTGATTTTCACTGCTCGAACAATTGGAGTTGGCGAAATCACCATCAAAATGTCATTGAAGGGCTTCAACTTGGAAATTGTTAAGACTAACAGTTTCACCACCTTTGCATTTGATAACCTCATGAGAAACTTGGATAAAGATTGTTGAAAAAGGTTCAAGGAAAGGCGCGAAGTATTAAAAGCCTAGGGCACAAAAATAAAAAAGAACATATAAAGCAAAGACAAAGGAAACAAGTGGCGATCTCATAAAAAGAATAAATCGAAACATTGAAAAGACTAACACCTAAACAAATAAAATGTAATGACAAGTTTGAAATGAAATTTATAGTGCTTCTTAAAATGAATAGTAAGAAGAGACGAAGAAGAGAAAAGTAAATAGTATACCTGGAGGAAAATGGGAAAACCCTAGCTTGAATGCTTTGAGGGAATCACAAAGATGGGTCCACAGTGGTTTGGAGATCACCCAACACACAGAGGAATGAAGAAAGGTGAAATGAAATGAGTTTCAATTAATCTAAAATGACTTAAAAGTCACTTAAGAGAAGATAATAAATGCAACTTAAGTTGCATTAATTTTGGCAAACTTAAAGGTGAAACACATGCTCGAGTGGTGAATTTTGCCGCTCTTGCATGTAAACATAAAATGAACAAAAAGTGCACAAGTAGTGATTTTCACCGCTTGTGCATTTTTGGTAGTGTAGACAAAGTGTAGGAGCATTGATTTTTAGTGCTCCAACACTTGGAGTTAAAAATTACTAAAGTAACAAGTAGGAGCATTGAAAATCAGCACTCTGACATGTTTGACAATTTTTACAACTCCCAAAGTTTGAGAGTTGACAAAGATGCTCGTTTCGAAGCTCTTTGAAAGATAGATGGAGGAAAATACTCAAACAAACTATATGAGATTTTGGACTGTGCATCGAGGTGAATTGAAATTCACCTCATTTTGCATGCTTGAACATCACAAACCATTGAAATGGACAAGTTTCATAGGGGGTTTATCTAGCGTGGATCGAGCACCACTAGATTGCATGACAACAAAAGGTAATTTTCCAATATTCCAAAATTATTTAGATAGTGTCACTTCTTCGATCTTATGGTTTTTTAAAAAGATTAAAAATAACCCCTTTTACAGTAATCTACAAAATGAAATTTGTATGCTAGATTTTTATACTAGATTGTATGAAACTAGTCATCCAAGAATATCCTCATTGACATCTTATTTATGTCTAAAGTAGCAAGAAAAATAATAGTTTTATTTAGTCTAAATTCTTCATTAGAAATTGTAGACAACATATCTAGATTTTGTGAGAGAAACAATTTCCTAGGGTGACATGGAGAGCCCTTACCTTCTCAATCCCCCCTTTCTTTTTCCTCAGTAGACCAACCATTATTGCAATTGATGAAGACCATCGAGGAAGGAATTATTGACACTACTTCGCTAGCAACTATTTCCTTGTAAGATTGTTAGGGATATTTGGGGGAGACATTAGAATTAGTTAAATCTAGCAATTTTTCATTAATGTCAAGTGGGTCACCAGACAAAAAAATATCAGTATCCATAAATACAAGTACCCACTTGAGTTTAACTCAAGCAAGATAATGATAATGCAAGAAGCCAATAGAGGGAGCTAGACCACCACAATAAAATCCAAGCATGTGAGGTCCATAAATGCAATGAAAGCATAGAACAAAGAAAAATAATAATGCAAGATACATAGGATAAGAAACTCAAACCCTAATGGAAAAGAGCTATCGTGAGATTGCCTTCAGAGCCTTCTTCCCTCCTCACCTGGGTCTTGATTTTTCCATAATTCCCCATTTCATTTATCACCATTCAATTAAATAATTCATGTCATTTAGTTAATTAGGATAAATAATTTTCCACCTATTTCAAATAAATAAATAAATTTCCATCCATCTTCCACATATAATTAAAATTTTGTTATCCATTAATATTCCATTGCAACCATCATTCTCTTCTATTTTCAACCCATGCATAAATTATTATCCAAAATAAAGAATTAGAAAGGATAATTATCCTCATCAATTTTAGAACCTACTAATGAGCTCACATAACTCTTCTTGAATCTTTTGTCTATGAGGCTTCTTTGCTTCTCTCATTTAATCTCACCTATCCATTTGAGATTGAATCCTCATTGTTCACATCCTTGTCCCAAAATCTATAAATAAACCCTTATTCTTTATCTTTTTGGATGCATGAATGATCAATCTATAGGTACATATTATTGATTCAAAGAGAAACCTACATGTTTGCATCAAACATCCAAAAGCATATCATATACATCTAAGGTTTGTATTTGGTAATAGTTTATTGATTTTTCCTTATCTTTACATTCCTCTTTGCTCTATCTAAATACTTCTTTGATTTGGTATAGGGATCTTATATATTTTTCTTTGTATTTGTTCCAAATTTATGGTATACACCACCCTCAAACAAGAGATTATTAAAAATATCCATGATTCTCTAATTGAAGATCATTTAATATTTTTGAAGCCATTATTGAATCAAGCAAGATTTCTTTTGGGAAGAGCTTAAAGGAGATGTTAAAAAATTTATGGTAGAATGTTCAATATGCCAAATAAATAAAGAGGAGATAGTGAAGACACTTGGTATCTTATAGCCCTTTTTTATTCCTATCTAGTGTGGGAAGAGACCTCTCCATGTATTTCATCATAAGCCTTCAAAGATATAAAGGTAAGAGTGTTATAATGGCAGTGGTGGATTTTCTCACCAAATGTGCCTATTTGATTGCATTATCCCATCATTTTATGTAGTGGCAATTTTTGTTTATGAACAATATACAAATGTTACATGTACCACAAGGGTTATTTTTAGTTATTGTGATCCTATCTTTACTAGTAACTTTTAAACATATATTTGTTCTCATGTTTGCGGACTCAATTAACTCGCAACTCTTCATACCATCCTCAGTAAGATGGGAAAATTTAGGTCATCAATAAGTGATTGGAAAGGTATCTATGTTGTTTATCCTTAGATAAATAACCTCAATGGTTGGATTGATTGTCACTAATAGAATGGTGGTATAAAACTTCCTTCTATAGTTCTTCAAAAGTATTCCCTTTTATGGCATTATATGTAGATCATTTGGGCCCATAAATCACATCATGATTAAAGATGACACCAAGAGTTCAAGTTGTGAAAGACAATTTGAACCATCAATAATAAGTACTTGCAAGAGTTAAGGAGAATCTAACCATGGCACAAAATAGAACGAAATAATAGACTGTCCAACATTGTAGTGAAAGGACTTTTGAAGTAGTTGATTGGGTTGTTGTGAGATTGCAACCTTATAGGAAAATATCTTTGAATACAAATAAAACATAACAATTTGTCACCAAAATATTATGATGCCTACTAGATTATGTAGAAGATAGGTAGTGTAGCCTACAATCTTGAGTCACTAACAAAGAAGATACATCTAGTTTTCCATATTTCTTAATTTAAAGGAGGTGATTGGTCAATAGATTCCTACGGATAATATTACTAAAGCTAGACATGAAGAAGGACAAATCATCTTAGATCCAAAGCTAATCCTCCAATCACATAAGGAATTTGAGGACTAGGACAATCACCAAGGATCTCATTTAGTAGAAGAAAGTGTTGGTTGAAAATGCTACATGGGAAGAATATTTCATATAGAAGCATACACAATTGACTAGCATTGAGGACAATGTTGCTCGAAAGAGGAGGGACATGTTATTATATTCTTATTTAGATATTTAGGTCATCCTAAGTGTCATCCAAGACATGAGCAATGTATATAAGAACTACTAGGTAATTCATCATCATATTGCAATTTGTGCTCTTTTTGGAGACTTTTGAAAGTTTGTCCTCACAAAGTGTCTTATTATTCTTAAGTATTATCAAATATTTATAATATATCTCCTCTTTTATGCTATTTGTTTTATCACAAACTCAAAACAAAACAAAAAATGACAAACCTCGAAACAAGAATCAAATTCATTGAAATATAGATTAATAATATAAAAAATTAAATATAAATAAAATATTAATAAAATCATGTATATATGAATCAATTAAAAAAACGAAATTAACAATAAAATAGACCACAAGTCACAATATAATCATATTAAAACATTCACTCAAAATAAACCCAAAACTAACAAATTTCAACATTACACATAAATAAACAGTTGGTTCTATCAAATGTTAAATACTCAAAGAGGAGACGGGTAAGGTATTGTCAAAATTTGTGATACCAGTTATAATGCTAGTGCTCCAGACGTCTTGGAGAGTAAATACGTAGCTTTGTGCTGTTAACGCCCGGTGCACGTTAAGAAGAATAGTATGCGTGTGAAGGAGCATTTTCACTTGCACAGACAGTAATCATTTTTCTGATAAAATTAGCACCGAGGACACCCATTGCTAGGACAGGGAAATGCTGAAATGACAGTATTTTAGTTACAAAAAAAAATATGCTTACTATATTTTGGCTGTCCATGTTCAGTTACCAAAAAATAGAGGAAAGCATTTAATTTTTCTGTGTAGATTGGCCGTTTTATGCTCTGATAATGATCAAATGGTAATGGAATGCTAAGAAAAGTATGGAAATACTGTAGATTTATTAAACACAGACAAACAGCAAAAAGAACAAAAATAGGGATCTTTTTAACAGATGAATCTTTTATTCATCTTCCCATGATCGATTACATTTTGTAGACTGTATTTTTATAGGCTGCATTTGACAATAGATTGAAGACTTAGTAATTCTGCATGCATAGTAACCAACTTAAAGACTGGCAGTTAACAGATGAAAACAAATTGTTAACTGCTATCGAAAATGTCGACTCATGCAAACTGTAAATAAACTGATTGTCTAAACAAATCAATCAGTGCATGATATACATGCAGCATGGCGGTGAATGGCATGGTCAATGCATTGCATGGCTTATCTCAACAAATAAGAGGTTGTAACGGAATTTGTGCCCCAAAAATATTTAATTTAGCTGTTAAAGTGGCATAAGATGAATTCATGTATTGTGATCCCTTTCACTTATTTAGCAGAGGCCTCTCTCGCGGAATGTTGTTTGGAGGCATCTAAGCCGGTTATGAAGGGGCATTCAGAGAAATCGGCACCACTGAAAACACAGGGTAAGAGAAAATCCAGCTCTGATGATGTGGCCTGTAATTCGAGTACTACTCATTCCATAGGCAGGTTAAAGAGAGAGGTCACAGTGGTTGAATCTCCAACTTGGCTGCCCAAAGGATGGGTTACTGAGATTAAAATTCGAGCCACCAGTCGCAGTGCTGGCACCTACGAAAAAGTAAGTGTTCAGAAATCTTTATTACATACCCATTTTTTGAATTTTCCATTTTGATGCTTTTCATTGTGGATATGGTTTTGATCATGGTGGCTTTAATAGCTCTGCTTTGATTTCTCATTTTGGTTAAGATTGTATCTTTTTCAATGTTTTGGTGGCATTCCTAAACACCCTTCTTTAGCTTATTTAGATTGTTCAATTAAATCAGATTTCATTTCAGCTCATCTTTGACACTTCACATCAGAGTGATAGAATAACATCATTTCAACAGAATGAGCTGCACCTTGATTCCAGATTGGCTAAGCTTCTTTGGGCCCAAATTGTTTTTTACAAACGGCGTGTCAATAGAAAACAGTATTTAGTGGGTGGCAAATTTGATAAGTGTCTGGAGTTCTTTCACTTGTGAACCAAACACAGACCTGTTGACCAAGATGTGCCATTTGGGGAAAGGAATGCTGAACTTGTTATTTGGTACCCTTGAGATAGCATTTACTTAAGTTATTGACAGGCTTGTTTTTTTTGTGGGTTGTGTAGTATAACTATGACCCTGTTACAAACAAAAGATTTCCTTCTAAGACCAAAGTGTTTGAATTCTTGAAAGGGGTAAATTTCACAGGGTTTCAGACTAAGCGCAAAAAAGATTATCTTAGTAGTAAAGCTTCAGTTCAAGAAAGAACCGATGTAAGTTTAAATTGGTCAAGTCTCTGTACGTCTTTTTCTTTCCCACTTGTTTTAGTTTCCATTGCTGCTGGTTAATCTAGTTTCGTATTCATTTCTTTCTTTGTCTTATCAGATTAGACCAGGAGGCAGAGGAACTGAAAGTGCCTTCCAAAACTTCAGTGCATTCTAGGGTACAAGTGAAATAGATGCCAACAGAAAACCAAATAAGGTTATATGTGTTCTGAATGGCACAGAAGAATCATGGGTACCACGAGTGCCTCTTGTTAATAATGAAGAGACAAATGTGTCAAACAGGAAAGAAAAAAAGCCCATTCCCAATGGCAATATTGTGGACTCATGTAATAATACTTTCACTTGTCTTTTCCTCTTTTCTTCTCTTCTTTTCTTTTCTGCACAGTTTGTATTAATTCGTTGATTTAAATTCTGCCAAATTTTGTGAAATTTCTTATTGTGATAGCTCGGATATTTTGGTGTAGGATTACTACTAGCTGCATAAGTCATATCTCTGTTTTTCAGTTTTGTTCACATTCAAATTTGTGCTACTAGCTACTCAGATATTCTGAACCTCCAGGTTGTCAAGAGCAATTGGAAAAAGGCGTGTCTGAAAATTCCAATCCTTCAAAAGGGCTAGTAAAGGAAACTCAACCAGAAATTGACCAGAACAAATGAAATGAAGGTTCACCAATTGACTCACCTTTTGGAGATTTCTGGTCAGACCATTGCATGGAATTTGATTTCGAAACTTTGACAGGAGCAATTTCAACTTTTGATGATAATTCACCCCTTCGGGATGCCTTTCAAGATTATATATTATCTCAAGCAAAGGCTAATGAAAAGCTATGGAGTAATTTAAGTCCATGCAATCCAGGAGGGTCTTCCTGCAATGAGCCTACTGAACTACCAGTGAATAAGTTTGATGAAAGTAAAGACAGTACGATTATTTTTTCTGTTTCAGATGGCTTTCCTGATACAGGAATGAGAGTGAATAATCTTATGAGGCATCAAGCAAAAAACTTGCTTGAACTCTTTGAATATTAAGATTTATATTAAATAAAGTCACTTTGATGACTTGTTTATTTTTGTCATTTAATAATTAGTTACATTCTTTCATAGGTTGGTTGTTCAAAAAATTGTGATAGAGATTTAATAAAAGTCAAATTGTAATACATTGAAACTCAACTCTCAATAATATAAACATTATTTGTAAAGTTGTAGGATTGTAGATTTGTATAAATTTTACAAATTCAGTCATTTTCTTCTTTTTCAATTCATAATTTTAACTTAGTTAAGGCTGCATAAACTCTACAAGTTCAACACTTTTTTTCTTTCTGGGTTCTTATCTTGATTTGAGGATTTGTAGCACTTTCATAGACATGTACCTTGATAACTATTTGATATTTAGATTTTTTCACTATTTCATATTTAATACTAATTTAGTATGTATAAATTGTAAAAGGTATTGTATCATAAAAATCTACTATATTGTTAATCAAAAGAATATCATTAAATACTTAAAACAGAAACAATGACACCATTGATGTATAATTAAAAACATAGAAAATTAATAAGTTGTAACATCTATATCCACCCTTTTGAAGAATGATTATAAGTATCACTTGCATGGTTACAAGAAATCTTGAAAATTTTGTAATGGAAAATAATATTTTGCTTGTGCTTGTTCAATTGAAATGCAGATAAACAATTAACATAGCAGAAATTAAAGATGCAAAACAAACAATTTTAAAATACACAACACCAAGGTTACATGGTTCATCTTAAAGGCTACATCTAAGGAAAGCAAGGGAAAAACTCTGTTATTAATATCACTGTGTTTTTACACATACAGCAGCAAGCTTATTTCAACACATACAATATAAATTTTCATTATTTTCATTAGTCAATCTAAATATACAAAGGATTGTTGAAAAGTTTTAAGATGTTGAATTGTAATTCAACATCTACATCAGTTGTAACAGATACTAAAATTAGCAAAGAAGAAAAAATTAGTTAGTTTCTCATTCTGTTGCATTTGTTTCATCTATTGGTCGAATTAACTGAAGACTTGTAACTGATGGAAGTCAAGTTGAATAAAACAAAGTGTTGGTATTGTTGTGGCAATTATTACACTCTGTTTATGTTTGGAGGCATCTAAGCCTGGCTATGAGATACCACAGTGATCACTGAGATTAAAACTCCAGTCACCAGTCACAGAGTTGGCACCAACGACAAGGCAAGTGTTCAGCAATCCTTATTACATACCCATTTTTTGTATTTCCCATTTTCATGTTTTTCTTTGTGGATATGGTTTCGATCATGTTGGCTTTAAGAGCTCTGTTTTGGTTTCTCATTTTGGTTAAGATTGTATCTTTTTCAATGTTAATTAAGTATCGTGAGGTAATGTGTGTTTCAGTCTGGCCGAATACACTGTAATGATCTTGACAACTTTGGCAGAATGGAAACAGAGCAGCTTCGTAGTTAAAGATGAAAATAGAGAAGATAGACATCACTACTTTGTAATTTGGTATAGCGTCTATTTGTTGCAGAAGATATGTCATTGCTTGTTAAGGAATTTTGAGTAGGGGAGAGGGGTTAGTAGTCGTGCGGGGTCATATTTATACTATATATTGTAAATAAATAGTCCAAATGTAAATAAAAAAACAACCAAATGTTGATCAAAAGTGGGTGTGAACCCATACTTGAACACATGAGAACCTTTAATTGTTATATAAAAAAAACATACATACGTTCATGAAGAAGTGAAATAAGTATTTTTTTGTCTCAAATAAAATATCATAACTATCCACTATAGTGTATCATTTAAAAAATAAAATGCTCATTTAATAAAATAAGACACTCATTTAAACAAATATTGTTATCATAGTGAAAAAATATTGTTCTTATGTGTACAACTATTGGAGTAGCAATGTACAAGCATTGAAGTATTTTATAGTAATAGTTTGTCCTATCACAAATATAAAAGGTGAGCACAATAAATAACATGTATTTTTCCATTAAATGTGAAGGATTTTCAAAAAGTTTTAGTGTTCAACTATTGGTCCATTTTTGTTTGATATAAGTTGTATTTTAAATAATTGTGTTGTTTTTATAACAACAAATAGTCTTTTTTGTGTTCAACTATTGGTCCATATGTGTTGAATATAGCACTTGCACCAGAAGGGGTGCAAGGGTTACGCCGATAGAAATGTATATGAAAGTTAACATGCTAAGGAGGCATATTCCTTATTGTCTATATAATTTTGTAGTACAAATTTGAGATAGATACAAAAAAAAATTAAACATTTGAAAAATCTTTGTATTACATATTTTCTTATAGTTAATTGAAGGAAAGATTTCTAACATTTTCAATTGTGAATATTTTCATTTTGCATTGGATACATACCAAACACCACAACGATCACATTCACAACCTTGTTGACCAAGTTACTACACAAGTATCATAGTCATAGTCAAGTTGTTGCAACGATGTTGTAGTGTCCAAATTGACACAAAATTTTAGAAAGGTTGAATATTATTTTGTATTCCATATGTCGCTTGACAGTGGGATAGGTGTGATGTTGTATTGGTGATACACCTCATATAATTTTGTTACTTGATTTTTTTTTAGATAAAAAATGTGAAACATTATTAAATGGGCAATAAAGACTAGCATTTTGAGTTTTGGATTTCAATCTATTTCTGAACCCCACTATTGTAAAATTAATTAAACTAAATTAAAAAAGGTACAATTCACAAAGAGTTTGCTCTAGGCATGGGATTTGGAGCACAAATTCACCCCAAAATCCAATATGGATCCCAAAGTCCATACCCTGCCTGCACCCAGAGTGGACCACACCATGAACCCTAATCGAGAAAGAACTATACCTGGATCTGGGGTTATACCTAGATCTGGGGTTTTTTTGTGCAAACCAATTAACTTAGCTTTATATGGATGCTAGCTTTTCAAGATCCATAAATATTACAATCTAGTTATTATTAATGTTTTATGCCTTTCCCTTGGATATTATGCTTTCACTTCTTATACTTATGCAGGCAGGGAGGTATATGAATAAAAAATGTGGCTTTATCAATGCATTCTGTCATATACCGAAAGATTCCAAACAACCCCAAAAATGTTCTCAATATAATTGTCTTTACACTCTAAATTCCCTCAACCACATCCCTGCAACATGTTAATCTCACATTTGATGTAGCACCCACTCCTATCCAATAGAAGCTACTCAGAGAGTGGCATCTCCTCCTTAGAAATAACTAATAAAATATATAAATCTTTTATTAAGAGAGGGTTAACTTATTACAACATTGTGTAAACAAAGCCTTCCATTTTTAAAGGATTCCCTTCTCTCCAACACCTCTTTTCAAGTTACTATGTCAATAGCTAGCATTCCAAACTTATCCATTTTATGATGCTAATTAGCAATTTTCATTCTCTCTTGCTATTACTTCAGCACCATTCTAGGTCAAAATGCCATACATAAGTTACAAAATAATGACTTTAAATCTTTACATGACTGACAAGCCTTTTAATCTTTAGCATTTCCTTTCTACATGCTTTAAAACACTCACTTGATCAATTTTTAATTTATAAATGATGCACTTTCCAAATCCACTGATCATGTTTGGCCAACTGAGCACATTACTATAATTTTAAAAACAAATTCCTTGATTCTCTCCCAAGTTCATTCAAAGCTAATATTTTCTTGCATTCAATGCATCTATACATGGTACCATAGTGGAACTTGCTTTTGTGCATTGCATAGATCCAGAGAAACAGAACTTAGTCTTGATTACCAAGATATAGTACTAAAATATAGAAATACAAATAACATCAATATTTTGATAACCAGCAAGCAATACTAAAAATACAGAAATACAAATAACATCACTGATCATTCAGATCCATAAATGTACTTTAAAAGAAGATATTGACTAAAGTAATAAAAGACATTTATAGAACATGTTATCCTCTAACAAATATTTCTCTCTATATGCATGCAGCAACATGAAATCAAATTCCAGACATAGTGGAATGCAGCCAATGTCTTCCAATAAACTGAGCACTTCAAGCGAGAATGAAAACAATATTCAATGAAACAATTTACAGATAGAAGGATACACATACACACAGAATATTCAGGACATTAGAGAACCTAACCTTTTGTTAATGAAATTGTAAACGAATTAGAACCAAAAATAACAATTGAAACAACATCAGAGAATTTTTTCTGTAAATATAAGCTGTTATTAAATTAAAAAACAAATCCCTCACAGGGTACTTACATTTGGCCCAACGAAATTGACTTCATGTTCTTTACACATGCTCACAAAATTAGCATTTTCGGAAAGAAAACCATATCCAGGGTGCAGCATGGTACAGTTATGGGTATGCTGCTAATAAAATATTCGTGTTGAAATTCATGTACAAGGTCCTTTTGTCCAAGTCCAGTGGCATAGCCTTGAACAAGAAGGGATCACTACTGCGCCTGGTCAATAGCTGTAGTAAGATAGCTGCAGTGATTTGTTTATTTTTTACTTTGATATTATATTCAAATTACGGTAATTTGCCTAATAATTTGTTTGATTGAAAATAAATCTTGGGTTTGCAGGTTTGTTTATTTACTCTATACAAATTTCAATTGGTAAAAGTTGTGCTTAGGATTTTCTCTCCCTTAGATTTATATCTATCAATGAAAATTTGAGAAAAAAAATTAAAAAATTGAATATGATATGTAATGGACAAATTGGAAGGTTTGAAGGTGTTAAATGTTTAATCAACCACCACATCGTTTCAAATGGCATCCTCCAATGTTTATTGTTTGGATGGACAGGTGTTATCATGTAAGCTGACTCTGTATATAGTTTGCCTGTTAACATTTTGACAGGTTGTTTTACAAACAGTATAATAATTGTCTTTTAAAACAACTCTTTCTTGTACACGTAGCTGCAAGAACCTGAGATGGCAACATTTGATATCTTGTTACATACAAACATACATTCCTGTTTTTTGGACTGCACATCATGTTTTGTTCATTTTTTATACAGGTGGTTTGTGGGAGAGGCTCTTGTATGCTGCTGCATTTTGGAAACTTTTTGCTCTATAAATTTTTTGTTCAGGTTTAGGACATCTATAGAGTGTGAAGTATCAAAGATAAGATGTAGAGAGTAGCAGAAACTTTGGAGGTAGAGATTCATTAGGTAATGCATCTCCAGGCGTGTATTGGCGACGATAATAATTGTTGTTGCCCAAGCAGCTCTGTCTGTACCCAAACTCATTGACATTATGGTCACTGTTTTTATTGTTTAATAAATGTTAAGCTGGTTGCTTCTGCTCATTCAAACGTTCAACTTAATTCTAACAGCTTGGGCAGGGAACTCAGAATCCATGATCCCTCATTTTGTAAATGTCCTACAATGTACACTTAAATAATTGTGGACAAGATGTCAAACGCATGGTAGCCGGCAAGATCTTTATATTTCCTGTTGTGTTTCATTTCAAGTTCTGTTGTTACCTGTTAAATCAAGGCACTGGGTTTTGTGCTTTTATCGAAGCCATTAATCTAGCAATAGAGTAAGTGGCTCTTAGATTCCTCTTTCAACTAAGTATCACTTATCACAAATATGGAAAAGAATCCAGGAGATCAGTCAGCTGTAAGCTAGAGAATGTCTTAAACCATTATTCTAGCAAATTCGATAGGGTGCATGCCACTATATAAAGGGAGGCATTTTTTGTTTGCCATGATTAAAATTAGAAATGAACAGCCTGAACTGAAATCAGAAATATCTGAAGTCCCTTTCAAAGAAATGCTATTAATTAAAAACTTGATTATCAGAATACAAAAGCCATGTTGATAAAAAGCTGACAAATAATCCAAAATTAAAACTGAAAAACAATGAGAACATACACTTACAATTGCTCTTCAAACGCCTATTATTCTTTTAACAGTTGCGTATCTTCTGCAACTAGTTTAATAGCCATCTATTGAACTCTATTTAGAGACAATCTGGGCGGTGACCAAAAGCATGAATAAAACAACTAACAAGAGCGTACTTCATTCATTTATACGATTTGGTATAATAAATGGCAGCTGGCAGTGAATCATATTTATTGATCCCCATACTGCATTTACTACAAAGATAGCTATTCGAACTGTGACCAGGGAATTAGATTGAAATGTGCATTTATTGCAAATACTTTATAGATTTTATCTTCGAATGCATTCAACTTATCAGTACCCGAGACTTAGTTTTCCAGCCTAGTGGTTGCAAGATAATATCTGTTTTCACGACTGATTTCATCGACGGGAACCACTAACCAGCAACTATTGGCAGTTTCACGGCAACCCGGAGTTGTTTAAGGGCGTGAGACAGGTTTCGGCCTAAATCTCACACTATATATAGCCTATCGGCTAATAAAAGATAGAGATATCAAAGATTTATGGCTATCAATAGGTATTTGGTCCATTTAGGTTGTATATTAATTTATTTTAAATAAAAATATGATATTCTACAAGCAACAAATGATATTTTTTTGTATGACTATTAGGGGTTCCATGATTAAGTTTTGGTTGAATCTTTAAAAAGTCAAATTTTAGACACTTCTCAATAGATGTGCTGATGTGGCAAGTTGCATGATGAGTCACACCTCCAAACCTTAGTTATAGATAAATAAGAGGTCAGCCTACATTTCAAAAAAAAATAATGAAGGTTCTACGATATTCCAGTCAATCACTACATGCTAACAAAGTTAGTCTGCATGACTACTAGCCCCTATTCCCTACCACTATTTTCAACCAGCTGATTAGGAGACAAAGGAGGGAGATAACTCCCTTTTGTCTCAAAAATTAACTTACTTTTAATAAATTTAAATTTTATTTTCCTCTATCAATTAAAAGGAGTGATTAGTGCAAATAATTCTTCAATTTAATAATTTTAAATTTTAATTAATAATATTAGAAAAAAAATCTATGAATAAAGGGTTTGGAAAAAGGGAAAGGTTAGTAGGTTCTATAGGAATTGAAGATTGGGTAGCATTGAATAAGTTGCAAAGATAGGGATTATTTTTTTTGTGATTCAAGTAGATTGTGTATCTTTCTCTTTCTCTACTATGTCAAATTTTAGAAGAAAAAAATTAAAATAATTTCTTTCTCCTCTTAATTTTATTCTTCAATGTTGTAATCTAGATCTTATATTTTAAATTAATAATTGGTAAATAAGGAGACTTCCAACTCAAACCATTGTGGAAATATATTAAACTGATTTATACTTATGCTAGCTAGAAATATCATTGTGGGTTAGGGGAATTCTTGTAAATCAAAATGAAAATATACTTAATAGACATTGGAATGAGAACTAATGTTTCATAATTTGAATTTCATAATCATGATTCATAATTACAATCAACAATGTTCAAACTTCAAACTTCAAAAATGAAATACTAAATAGTAAATGGCTAATGACTTTGGATGGGTATGAACATCCAGCAAAGCATAAACAAAAATGAAACAAAAAAAAAAACCCTCATACCTATAACTTTCAATCACTCGAATGCAAACACACATGCTCAATCGTGTAAACAATTAAACAACAAAATGAAAATAGAGGACAAAGTCAAATGCATGGTCAATTTAGCCTTTTAGGCTTTGAAGAATACTTTAAAATTTAAAATTTATAAATTTTACATTTTTTTTAAATCATCTTTTATTGCATTAAGGGGCACACCTGGAAGTTTCTTGCACTTTGGGGGACGTCTTGAAGTTTCAGCGACGTCCAAAAGTCCCCTCAAAAGAGAAACGTCTCAGAGGCAGCGGAGAAATGAGGGGACAGTGGGGGCACGTTTCCCTAAAGTCTTCGAGTCTCAAAAACATCCTTGTCTTGAAAATGATAAGATTTATGGGGGGACACGTCCCCGTCGAACACTAATATTTTACTTTCAAGCATGTCCCTCTTTAGTTAGAGTTTTAGAATAGGCTAAAATTTGATCCTCAATTTGGAGATTGGCTTGGTGGTCATTACTTGGCCTATAGACCTTTCCATTGTTGGTGTTTCGCATGTGATGCATTTGTCCTTGAAATAGGAACCTTTGAAATGATTAATGGTTTTTGGAATGCTTGATGGGACTCTAAGACCTATGGAACCATCAATTCTTTCCTAGCTTAGAACCCTTTGTAGGTATGCCAAATCATTTATCTTGAGCTCCTTTTGTTATCAAAACCCTCTTCCCCTTTGTTTCTTGTGTTGGTGTCCATACACTAACACACCCATGACAATGTCCTCTACCAATTTGAATGTCTTTCATCGACCAAAATTGCAATCCTTGCAATACCAATTATCCTAATTGTTAGGTCATCTATGTCAATCCATAAAATCATCTCTAGCCCTCACTTGGAACACACCACTCTCTCACTATTGATCTTCATATTCTCTCTTGTTCTCTTATACACTTCTTGCAATCTCACTTTGTTTAGGTTTTCTCCCACATTCCTATAAGACTCCCATACTTATTTTTATGAAAAAATCATTTTCTAAACCAGTCAACCCAAGAACCTCCTCTTGGCATTCCTTGAGGTTTTGCATCATCCTTGTCCTCACTCCATGGCCATACACACACCACTATGTTCTTAACAAGTCTTCTAGGCTTTTTCCCTACACCAATTGTACATATCACTCTCACATTTACACTCTAGGAAGCACGTGCTTAAGCTATTACCATACTTGAGGTTGAAACATGCCAAAGTAGGGCTTGACTAAGGCAAGATCCTAAACACAAACCCTAATTTTTCTCCCCCTTAGTTTTTGGTAGGTTATTTTCACAATTGTTTAGTTCTACTAGCACCTCAACTAGGCCGTGTTATTGGCCAACAACTCCAAAAAGTTGCAGAGTCGCATAGTCATAGATCACCACCATTTTTAATAGGTCACCAGTGTGCCCAATAGGACACAAAGTGCTTGGCGGTTCACTAGCGCACCCATCAAGTCACTAATGTGCCCAGCAGGTCACTCATGCACTTGGAAGGTCATCTATCTGATGAACTTCTCAGAAACTCTACTTTGCTCTAGAATGTCTCCTAGTTGCCCCTCCGATTTTCTTCAGCCTTCTACCACCACCATATCATCATCAAACACCAAAACATACACACATCTTAATGCTTAAGCTCTTCCTTTCTAGTTTCATTTTGATTCCTAGCTCCAGTGCTTTATTTAACTTAGCATAGATCTGATTGTATACATATTGTCACTTAAAAGTAAAATCAGATTAAGAATAGCACACTAATAATTAAAAAAACAATACTTAAAAGCTAGGCAGTGTTTTAATTTACTAGTATTGGTTGATTTGACTCATTGCTATAAAAACATATTACAAGCAATGCCCAAATAGATTGGATGCCACTTTCTCTCACAAACCTTCCTGCAAGCGAGTTAAACCAAAATATTTAATTTTAATGATCATTTTTGTATTCCCCAAATATCAAAAGTTGTTTATCTAGGACACTAAATTGAATTTTTGTGGACCTATGCACCTGTGTAAGTATTTGGTTTCGACTTATAGAAGAATTTATGATTGGGTTTGTATATATGGCACTGTATATGGCTTGATTCTAGTGCATTCATTGAGTTTAGTCCCATGGAAACTCATGACAGTCTTTATATTTTATTAAAAAAATAGAAGGGTTTATGTTATATTGAAAAATAGTTACGAAATAAGCAGAAACTAAGTCTACTGCCAGTAAGAAGTGTCTGAGAACACTAATTGCAATTACTAGATGAGAAAAAAAAGACACATGGCATTCCTAAACACCCTTCATTAGCTTATTTAGATTGTTCAATTATATCAGATTTCATTTAAGCTCATCTTTGACACTTCACATCGAAGTGATAGAATAACCATCATTTCAACAGAATGAGCTACACCTTGAAACCAGACTGGCTAAGCTTTTTTAGGCCCAAATCGTTTCTTACAAATGGCATGTCAGTAGAAAACAGTATTTAGTGTACAAAATTTGATAAGTGTATGCATTTCTTTCACTCGTGAACTAAACACAAACCCGTTGACCAAGATATGCCATTTAGGGAAAGTAATGTTGAACTTGGTAACCTTGAGATAGTATTTACTTAAGTTATCAACAGGCTTGTTTTTGTGGGTTGTGCAGTATTACTATGACCCTGTGACAAACAAAAGATTTGCTTCTACGACCAAGTGTTTGAATTTTTGGAATGGGTCAAACAGGAAAGGAAAAAAGCCCATTCCCGATGGCAATACTGTGGACTCATGTATACTTTCACTTAAACATCCTTTCAGTTGTCTTTTCTCTTTTTGCATAGTTTGTATTAATTCATTGATTTATATGCTGCCAAGTTTTCTGAAATTTCTTTTAGTGATATGCTGCATAGTTTGTATTAATTGATTGATTTATATGGTGAAGGATTACTACTAGCTCCATAAGTCATATCTTGTTTTTTCTGTTTTGTTCACATTCAGATTTGTGCTACTAGCTACTTACATACTCTGATACTAGGTTGTCAATGTTAGAAAAAACAAAATAATTTCTAGGTGGTGGAGAAAGTTAGGGATAAACTTCAGTTTAGTTTTTGTTTTGCATAGAGTAGGTGCACGTGGAGGAGGAAATTAGGAAATGTCACTGTTGTCCAAACTTCTGTGAATAATTTTGCATGAGCTAAGTTATCTTTTATAAATTAGAAATCAGTTAGTTTCATCTACAGTTTTACATGTAGCTTTCTGCTGTTCGAATTGTCTAAAGACCTCTATTTAGACTTAAGAGAGGCTCATTGTAACCTATGGATGTAAAAAAGAAGTTGAATAAAATTTTATAATTACTGTAGCAATTTGGTATTATGTTTTTCCTTGTTTTTGCTCTGCCTTTCCAGCAATCAAGAGCAATGGGAAAAGGACGTGTCTGAGAATTCCAATCCTTCAAAAAAGATGGTGAAGGAAACTCAACCAAAAGGCTGGTAAAGGAAACTCAACTAGAAATTCATGAGAACAAATCAAACAAAGTTTCACCAATTGAATCACCTTTTGGAGATTTCTAGCCAGACCATTGCTTAGAATTTGCTTTCAAACATTTGACAAGCGCAATTCCAACTTCTTTTGATGATAATTCAGATTTTAGGAATGCCTTTCAGAATTATATATTTATATCTCAAGCAAAAGCAGATGAAAATCTATGGAGTAATTCAAGTCCATACGATCCAGTCCATAGATCCAGTAGTGTCTTTCTGCAATGAGTCTACTGAGCTACATTCTTCAATCCAAAAGTGTGATATAGGGCTTATGAGGCAAAGATAAAAACTTGTTTGCACTGTTAGCAATATTAAGGTTTACATTAATAAAGTCATTTTATATTAAGTGTCTGATATAGGGCTTATGAGACAAAGGTAAAAACTTGTTTGCACTGTTGGAATATTAAGATTTTACATTAATAAAGTCATTTTATATTAATGTAAACCTTAATATATTCCAACAGTTCAAACAAGTCACTTTATATTAATGCAAACATTAATATTCCAACAGTCAAGCAAGTCATTTTATATTAATACAAGTCTTAATATTCCAACAGTTCAAGCAAGTCTTTGCTTTGATGCCTCATAAGATTATCCACTCTCATTCCTATATCAGGAAAGCTAATTGAAACTGAAAAAATAATCGTACTATCTTTACTTTCATCAAACTTATTCACCGGTGACCACAATGTTCGCTTGTTCAATCGAGGAAGGTAGCTTAGTAGGCTCATTGCAGGAAGACCCTCCTAGATTGTATGGATTTGAATTATTGCATAGATTTTCACCCACTTTGTATGGATTTGAATTATTGCATAGATTTTCACCCACTTTGTATGGATTTGAATTATTGCATAGATTTTCACCCACCTTTGCTTGACGTGATATATAATTTTGAGAGGCATCCCTAAGACCTGAATTATACTTAATCAATAGAATTTCATGAGAATATTGGTTGATTATCTTATGATTGTTTGATTATGGATAAATGTGTTTTAAAATTAGATGTTATTTTTAAATGTTTGAAATAGAAATTTAAATAGAGATGAGATATTATGTGTGATGTTTTTATAGACTAATTATGCTGAGAGGCATTTATCAGTCACATAAGGGTGGAATGGACCTTTGTCAACAAAAAACAAATGAGGTTTAAATTCACATTTTTCTACCTGTATTGTTGGCAGTGGTGGTCTGTTGTGCTGGAGGTCGTGGTCTATTGTCAAATGTTTGACCACTGCCTAGAGGTAGCGAGAAGGTGTGTGTAACTAAAATTAATGGCATATTAATGGCAAAGTAATGGCAAATGGTTCCATTACCTTGCATGTGAACTATTTGAAAGCATCATTGATGACAGCGTATAGATTTATATTTGCATTTCTACTAAATAAGGTGATTGAGTAATGTTTGAAATTAAAGCGCATTGATATTAAACCATACTCATACATTGATGCATTTCTATCTTCACCCATTTCTCAAATCTGTAAATTTGTGAGAAGCAATGATTTCTGGACATGCGTAGTAGTGTTTAAAGTTTCTAGAGGTTGGAGCCATAATCCTTGCTGGTAGGAACAATGGAGACCTGCATAGTAAGAAGATTATAGTAAGAGGATTACAACAACGTTGGAGTGAGCCTCACAAGCCATGACTTCTTTGCTCAAGTAATCCTTGCACTATTTATGTTTGCATTGATTTGGTCTTATGTGATGCATAGGCATGTTGTAATGGGAATATGGATATTTGTTCACTTTATTATTCTATAGGTCTGAAGCGATGTGGAAGAGTATTGGACTCCGTTGGTTGAACTATCTCTGTCATGATGTTAAGTGGGGAAAAATTTCATCTGAGGAAGAAGAGATTATCATTAGATTGCATGGAGTCCTTAGTAATAGGTGTTACCACAATCCTTAAACCGAATGATCAGTTTATAATTGTGTTGTGTATATGCAGGTATTTTTAAAAATGTTGTGTGTATTTGTAGATTCCTATAATTTTTTGTGTATATGCAAGATTTTATAATTGTGTTTTGTGTATACATAGATGGACATTGATAGCAGGACAACTACAGGGTCGAATAGACAATGAAATTGAGAATTACTAGAACCCTCATCTCTACAAAAAGGATCCACCAAGCAAAGAAACTTTTTCGAGAGAAAAAAATTAAATCTAAACTTGCGCATCCAACAAGTGATTATGTGTGGAAATCAATACATGTTAAAATAAAAGCGGTGAGGATTGGAAATGGAGCCAAAAGGTAAGGAAACAGTGTGTTGGAATCAGGGAACACTAAGAGGGGGGGCTGAATTAGTGTTCAACAATATTTAACATCATCAATCTGATCCTTAAACCACTTATAACATTCAACCAAGAGAAAGATGCAAACACATAAAGCAATCATCCACAACACCATAACACAAGGATTTTTATGTGGAAATCCTGTTAGGGGAAAAATCATAGTGGAGGTCAATCCACAATTTGAGTACTCAAATATAAATGTTTTACAAAATGGGAATGCACTTGCATTTAGGCACACTACCTAGAGCTCACTACTCACAATCAAGAAGGCTCACTATCTTACAAAAGATTTGGATTACATCAAAAGGTTGAAATAAGAAAGTAGCATCTAAAAATGCCTAGTTATAGCTTTGGTTAGGCTCATAGATCATATTCTAGACCTACTGTATGATTTTGCACTTTTCTCTACTATACTCAACTCATTTGATAAAATCTTCTGCTACACAAGTGAAACTATGCATAAACACTCTGGAACCCTTCTGATATTTGCAATAGACATCAACACACTTCAAACACCATGCAAAATGAGTTAACTGATCTCTTATATATATCCATTACCAAGCATTTAATCGCTTCATGTTGACTACAATAAAATAGAAAATATTTTCCAACTGTTGGCTCAAATCATAAATGATTTTCAATGCGTACCATCCAAATTCAGCCACAACATAGTGAGGACCCAAAACAAAATCCACAATCCCAAAAATACCTCAAACAATTTTTCCTTAAACATCCACAACATGTCACAGTCACTTAGTCAACCTTCATATACTGATGAAAAAAAATCAAACGACCAGATCTCCTAAATCGTACACCACTTGATGCGAAAACACAAAACTTGAGAATAAGACAATCTAGATACCCAATGACCTTCCCTGAGATCCACAACCAAAACTGATAAACTGATAATGCATATGGATCCACAAACTCAACTTTAGTCCGATACCCTGTTCTTCACTTTGTCTTCTGATATGGAAAAATATTGACATGTAGACTAGATCAATGACTTAGGTTGTCATCAATGACAACACCAGAAGCCATATGCCAACAATCTCCCCCTTTGGCATTGATGGCAACACTTAGTGAAAAATGACTAAGTGTCAGAACCTTCAAAACTCCAAAAAGCCTTAGTTGACAAAAACTCCCGACAAAACTCCCCCTGAGTTTGATAAAGCATTTTTCACTACTCTCTCTCCCCGTTTGACATCAATGAAAAAAAAATCGTTCTCCCCCTTTGAAGTGTAGCCAAAAACTTAAGCAAAAACTGATTCAAAAGTTTGATGAAATACAACCGCTAGTTTAGAAGATTATTTTGTACTTTTCCTTCATCTCTAGAAGAAACTTCTTCCAAGCTTCTACTACAATCCCAGTGATTATGATCATGATGTTGTTTTCAGATGTCTGGTTGATGGTTTTGTTAAGGGATTCTAGAATGGTGATAGCTTCTTCTAATGTCTCTCCTTTCCTCAGAATTTCATTTAAATGTTCTAGCCTACATTTAGTTATGTCCTTCACTTTCCCAAAAGTGTCAACAATCCTATTCTTAGTGTTTTGAACATTTGTATGCTTTATCTATAATTCTTGAATTCTTTTCTTAATTGCACCAACAACATCCTGAGACATGTTAAAATTTTGTCCAATGTTGTTCAACTCTGTTTCAATTTTTTCCAACTTCTCTTTGTACTTGTTGATTGCATGATGCCATCATGTTGTGATTATGCATTGCCTTAATTGATTTGTGTGCCTTTTTAGTTTGTTAAGTGGCAATTTGTACTGCTTCTTCAGGTGCAGAATTATTTCTCCTTCTTCCTTGTTCTAAGACTTAGAGTCCATGATTTCCTTGTTGCATTAAACCATCTCTTCTAGAAATGTATTATATAAACTCTCCAATTCGATATGATTGTGCACAAAATGAGCACTTAGTACAATTAATATCATGTCCTACACATATGAAGGTGTGATAGACCACATGTTTTCTATTTTTTGCATTCCATCTTCCTCATGAATAATCTACAATAGCCTTTCTTTGGTTAAATCACCTTCTTCTTCACTTTCTGCAGACATTGCCTTTTCTTGTTTTGGTTCAGCAGTTTCTAGTCCTTTTACCTTGAGTGACCTTCTTTTCCTTATCAGATTCCTCATTTGGTATGTCCACAATCATTTGTTCTTTTCCTTTCCCCTCAACTCTTGGGGTTTTGCATGTTGGTGGAGTACCAACAACAATTTATTTTTCTCTTTTCTTCTTCCTTTCTATCTCACTGGAGCAAGAACCAACATTAAGTGCTCTTACCGGAATGGAAATACCAATTGAACCAAACTTTCCTAGCAAAACCTTAAAGAAACTTTCATATTCTTGATCACAGTTTACAAAATTGTTAGAATATATGTAAATCTACTTTCAAATTGGTTCACTTTCTTCCCATATTACATTGTTGATTAAGGGCAAGCAATTCAAAAAATACATCACAAGACATATAACCAAAGTACCAAACTTGAAAGGATAACCTGACATCTTTGACAATTGTATGTTCTCCAATAGTTGATCTTTCAGTAACCCTCAAAGGTCAAAAATCCTCATCCTCCATTATCATCTTGTGTGAAATGTAAATAGTACCTGCCGAAGTTGCACCTTCTCTATTTCTAAAAAAGATCTTATAGCATACTCCATGCACAATGTACCTTGTTACTGAATCTTTAATTGTGGAGATTATCAATGCCCTTTGGTCTCTAGTTACTCCAGTTAGGGTTTCGACTTCCTTATTTCGAATTGACTTCTTTCTCAACACATCCCTGACATTGCATAACCTAGTTACAGCTCCAATCACTTCTTTCGAGATATGGTAGGGTTTATCTAGAGTTAGAATATCATCATTCAATCTGTCCAGAGTAAACTCAATGATTTCTATGTTCTCGAAATAGGTAAATTCACTCCAAACGTCCAAGCTTTTGTGTTTTGCTTCTTTCAGCCATTTCAATTTATCAAGCGACAACATGTTTCTTACAACTCTAATCTTCTCACTACTATTCTCATCCAAGTTTATCATTCCTTCCATACTCATGACTTGATTCTACTAGAGAATTTCTTCAACCGCACAACAAATTAAATGGAAATTCTTCAATACAACAGAAGTACCTAATGGATTAGGGTTTTATCACTTAATTGACTTCATGCTTTTGAAATTTTGGTGCAGAGTGCTCTCCTCCTTTTACTCTTTGATACAAAGTGGCAAATGAGGGTTTCAAATTTCCCTTTTATAACTCACACACCTAACCTTTTATTGTAATAAATTATTTTTCCCTAACTTATCTAGATGCCTTGTTTTCATGTCATCAAACAAGAAAACTTATGCCAACCTTCTACGTAGCATCATGTCCTTTCCAACTGATTCCATAGAATTTTTAGATCATCAGTGCAACTATTGCACTCATACACATCCCAGTGTCAATTACCGGTAGGGGGTTTGAAATATTTTCTTGACAGCTCCCCCTAGGCCAATGGCTTGAAATCAATTCCTAGAGGAATTACCAGAAGCGGGTTCTTGTACTAACTAATTTCCTGCAATAGAGGAACTCTTCTTCACCCATGGGTATGTGCACCAAGATGGTTTCTATTGATGGTCAAAACAATACAACAACATTAAAAAAGAATATTACTATTTTATTTCTCCTGAAAGAGAAAGATAACACATGGAGATCTAACTCCCAAGGTCTTGGTAATCGGTTCTCAATTATGCTGATTTCACTCAATGGTTGATATAACTATAATGTTCAAGGGGCCTTTGCTAGTAATAAAGAACAAGGATGCATAACATCAAGTAGTCTATGTTTGGGGGGTTTTAAATAAAAGAAAAAGATGAAACAGAGCTTTAAATCAAAGAAACATGAATAAAATTCTTACACATCTAGACATGCATATCAATAATGAGTGTTTATTCTACCTAACCACAACTACAACAAGATGCAATCCATAGAATAAACTATGCTACTGCATACATCCATAATGCTAATTTAGATACCATCAATAATCACTAAACTTACTTCAAACAAATCACCCATTCATCATCCAAAACACAGATCAAATGAATACAATAACAATTTAATTCAAAGATAATCCAATGAAATGATCTTAAATCCATTTTCTTCTATTAACTTTCATCAAATAAGGAACAATTAAGCACAACAAAATAACTAGCATATGGATTGATTTTGTACCATTAACCTTATCAAAATGGATCCAAACTTAAAAATCATGACATGAAAACGTATGAAAACTATAAAAATAATCAATCCTTTTTACTAAAATTTTTAGAGTATCATTCTAAAACATTGAAATCCTAGATCTATTTTCTATCTTCTATCCTTAGGTGGCTGATCTTTCTTCAATTAGTCAACCTTTATAGAAAAATTTCAAAAAATACATATAGGGTGCCACATGCACGAATTTCTCAATCATCAATCAAGATTCATAATTCATGGAGTCGAAACTGAACATAGAAGCAGACTAAGTAACCCCTATTTCAAGGCTGATCACCCCATTTTTCCAATTAAGAAATCTGATATTCTAAGAAGAGAGTGAAATTGATGGAACAAACTTAGAGTTGAACCTATGTCAAAACCCACAAAAAGAGGAGAAGAGCATATAGAGCATGATGAAAAGAGTTAGTCGTGTTTGCACTGAATGCTCAAGAATGTACTCGTCAAAACTGGAGAACATCTATTGAAGAGTACTCAAATCTGGCCCATCTAACCAATCACCTTCAAATTTGATTCTTTCAAATTCCGTAGAAACCAACCTTTGCATTTCCTTTAGCTTGATTAGCTCCTTTTTGGTAGTTCTTACCTCCTCCTGGATATCCATAAATTGATCTAACAATAAATTCTCCCCATCATCTCCCTTTTTCATGATTTCCTCAAACCTTCCCCTCCATCTCTCCCTTAGCTTATCCAACGACAGGCCTTCTTTATTGGAGGAATCTAAGTTGATTAAAATGGCCACAACTGCCTCTAACTCAACCATCTATTGATTCAAGTCTTTACTCATTTCTTGGACTTCTTTTTGATGTCCATGCACAGCTCTTGACTTATACCTTATGATGCTCACAGTTTTCTCCACAAAATCTTCATTACCCTGCTCAAGAATTGAATATTCTAGCAAGGTGGACTTGGGAACTTTGCTAATATCCTCAAGCCTTTTAACATATTCCTTGTATTCATTATCCTACTTATCCAATTCCTTAGCCTGCTGGTCTAGATCTTCTGCTAATTCAAGAGAAACTTTATGAATCTTAGAACCCTCAACAAGAACATCATCAACCTCCTAGTTGAGCTTATCCAACCATTTATCCATCATTCTTACCTTGCTCTTCATTTGGACCAAATAATTTGCTTCCTTTTTGGTTAACAAAATTGGGGATTCAAGAAGAGCATCTTGTTGGGAAATGGGACTTGAGACATCCTTTAAAAACCTATGAAGCTGATCCAATTGAGTCTTAAGCTCATCCTTCCTTTGTTTATCCTTGATCATCCGGGTTTTGGTTGAAGAAGCCACAATATCAATCAAACTCATTTGTTGGTTTCTTGTAGGCTTTCCCAAATTTACTGCCCCCAACTGATAATCAATGATTTTCATATCATCATGACTCTTCTCCATTATAAGTATGGCACATTCAACAATGATCTCTCCAGCATCAGTGAGCCTAGTGGAGTGAAGAACCCAGACCTTCTTTTTAGGTTTCTCTTTGCCAATTTCTTTCATCATTTCTTCCCAATTCAATGGATGTGGTTGGACAACTTGTTTCCTTTCCAAGTCCAGTTTTATCCAAGTAGGAGCAATAGGAGTAGTGGCTACCTGAGCTAAAGAAGAAGCAACAGTAGTGGAAGACAAAGTTTGTAACAACGTAGGCCCTAGTTGTGAATCAACCTCCTACACATTTTGCTAATACTTTGCTCCTTTTCCTATGCTAACCTTTCTGCTTCCTCTTTATCCTTTTTTTCTTGTAGCCTTTTAGCCTCCAACTCCTACTTTAAGCATTCCTCTTCCTCTTTCTTTTTCTCTAGCATTTGATCTTGTTGCTTCTTCAGCTCTTTAACATAGTCCCATGCCTCCTTGGACTTCTTTTCATGTTCAACAATCTCAGCAGCCTCTCTTTCCCTGTTCAAATATTCTTGCTCTTCATTTTTCCTATACGCCTCTTCTTGTGCTTTGAGCTTAGCTTCAATAGCTTTTTTTTCTCTTCTTTTTTGAGCCTTTTCCTCCTCAAGGTTATGAATTTTCTATTGCATTATCAACCTATCCCTTTCTTCTTGAATTTTGAGCTCCTCCTTTTTTTGTTACTGTTGAGCCAATTCATCAGCCTTGACCTTATCTTCCAACTCCTTCTTCTTAACTTCCAACTCAAATTGTGCCTTAGCCTCCTCCTCTTGTTGCTTAGTTGATGCCTCAGCTTGTGCCTTAGCATCAACTTCTATTTTTGCATTTTCAAAGAGTTCCCACTAATCTTCCTCAATCAATATATGTTTAGTGCCTACATCATCTGTCATATCCAAAGATGTTGATACATGATGTTCTTTATCAGAGGGATTCTTTTCTGAATCCATTTCTATATTATGTACCTCAACTTGATCCTCCATTTGCTTTAAGACCTTTTCCTCATTATGGAGGGCTTCGTTTGGTGATTCTTGGCCCAATTCTTGTGCATTAGAGGGTTGAGTAGGTGCCTCCCCTACAGCAGATGCAAAAGCACCCACCTTCATAGTTGTTTTATCTTCTTGTACCTCTAGAAGATCTTGAGGAACCACTTCCTCTTCTTGTGCACTAGAAGGCATAAACTCTAAAGGTTCCTTAGGTGCCATCCTTCTCTTTTCCCTTTTGTATCCTTGGGTGGTACCTGCAGCCTTCCTCTTCTTAGATGATGTAGCCTCAGCCTAATTGGTCCTTAAACTCACCCATTGAATACTCCTGTCTAGCACTAGTATTGAAATCTACCTTATGTCGATTGTCTCCTCAGCATTCCAATCTATTGGATCAAGATCTTTAGTACCAATCTTGCCTGCATCATACCCGAGATTCAAAATAATCCTATCATTAGACAATGTTTTTGGAATGTCTTCCTTTATCCCAAACTCAACCATAAGTGGGATAGGTATCCTTTCATAATTCCTCTTCCTAAGATCATACTCATCTTGCAAGTCCTCCCAAAAATCCTCCAATAGATTAAAATTCTTCTCAAAAACATTGGGAAGCAAAGCCCTCATCTTGTGTTTGGGGTCATAGTATTTCCTAGCCATGTACAAGCCCAACTTCAAATAAACTAATTCATCACAAATAGTCTTAGCTGCCTTAATGTGTGGACAGAAAAAGGCCCCCAGCTTCATTGGAAACTTATGGCACCCAGTCTTATGTTTGTTGTTAAACTGGAAATTCACAACCAAGGCTTGATAAATAAACTCCATTAAAATGATCCTATCAACACAACATATAGGTAGCAAATTGGGGTGACCATCAAAGCTTGCTAACCTGAAATAGGTGAATGTGGGATATTAGATAAACCAATAACCCCATTCATTGACAAAAGCCATTGCCTCCTTGCTAAGCCTATATCCCATATCACCATTAAGCTTGTTAATAATGACATAAAGAAGGTAATCATTAACCATTCTATAATGTTGCTCTGATGCCTACAAGGTGAGATGGTTATAATACTCCCACACTTTCTTCTATCCTTGGGTTTTCCCCAATATACCTACTATTTAAAGTCCAAGAAAAATCCCCACACGGGCAGCTACATAAACTACATAGGAGGTCATAAAGAAATGCTTGGTTTCTCTCACTTTTATCATCTGATTGTGAATGTTGTATGATACTATCATTTACCATTCAAATTGTTGCCTCCCATCCAAAATAGTTTGAATGAAAGGAAACATCCATTCTTTAAATAGTGAAGCATCCCTTTTACAAAACACCCTAGAAAGGAACATGACTATATCTACAATTTCTTTACTGAAGTCCACCCTCTTAGGCTGGTCTGGAAGCTTGGTCAAAGACTTCTTCTCCACCCTCATCCAAGTCTTATTCATGTGAAACCTATTCTTCTCCTTATTATCACTATAAAGCTTTAAAGCCTCCACCTCATTCAATTGCTTAGGATTCTTAGGATTAGGTATATGAAATAGGAATTTGATGATTGGAGGTGTGAAGTCAATAATGACATTACCTTTTACATCCACACACTACCTAGCAACAGGGTTATATGCTCCAGCTGCTACAAGAATCAACTTTAGACATTGGATAGATAGGGGGAAGAGTGCAACATGTGCCAGCCCGGATTGAACAATCCTTTCTATCCTTCCCGTGACCTGCTCTTAAGTGAATGTTTCCTCATGCAATTCTTCATAATTAGAAGGACCCAAATTGGTGTCAGTAATATCAGTCCAGTTGGAATCAATTTTGCTAGCCATGAGGACAGCCTCCCTATGCTTACACCTCAAGGTATATAGGAGTTCTTCCACTTTTATCTTCTTCAGCCTAACTCCTTGCCATGAAGTTTCACCTAGCTGGCTCCTCTGAGAGGCCTCATCTGATGCTCCTAATATTTCTTAATACCTACACTAATTCCATGTATTAGATGAACAAAGAATCTAAGTTAGTCAATCAAATAATCTCTCATCCATCCTCCTAAGATAATATTTTACTTGGTCAAACTATGCCTTTATCAAAGGTAGAACCATAGAAGTATTAGGAATAAGAAATCTCTCCTATCATGTGGTGGGTCCAGGATTGGAACTGGACAAGGAGTAAAATAGTATCAGAAGCGGAACCGGAATGGGAACCAAAACATAGTCAAAGGCGGGATAGGAATGGGAACCAAACAAGAACCAAAACATAGTTACCAAGTTCAACTTCCCCTCTGGATCTGGTTCTGACCAAGAATAAAGATGTAGTTACATCATAATAATGAAGGGAACAAAATAATTCTAGCAAATGGAGAGTATTTCAAACAAGGTATGGTCATACAGACCCTAAACCCTAGGTCACATGGGCCCCAAAGGAAAATAGAAATAGCATGATTTTATTCCTCCTACAGCTCCTCCGTAAAAATATCATTAAAACCATGGAAAATGTTTATACTACAAAACCCTAATTTGCTCAATACATCATTTCCAAAAACTAGGGCACAATGAGAAACCCATACGAACAACCCAAAACTGATGTGAGAAAACCATAACAGGGTCTCAAAACGAAATTCCATCACCCAAGAAAGGAAACCCCTTCAAAATCAAAACCCTAGTCAAAACCAGAGCACAACAAAATGGACCTATCACGAAAGTGACAACAGAACAAACAAAAAAATAGAAATGACAAATGGAAAGACAAACCCAAAAAAATAGAACGAAAAGGGAAAAGAAAGAACCAAGAAAACAAAACAAGAAAGAAAATCACAAACACCAACAAAGGAAACAAAAACAAAAGAAAAAAAACAAAAACCCCTCTTGCGAATGTGCCAAAACAACAAACTCAAAAGAAGAATAAGAGAAAGAAAGACAACAAAACCTAACTCAAAATGCTCCCTAGGATTAACCAGAAATTCACCATTATTCACTCCACAATTTTCCCCTGCGATCAAATCAATTCTCTCGAGACTTTCCTGGTCATGGTTTGCTTAAAAAATTCGCATAATAATAACAATGAGGCAGTTTAAGCATAATTAAACCTTTAATCAATAATTCGGGCATGCAAACAGGCTGCATTTAATGCCATAAGTGTGGTAGTTCGGGGACGAAGCCAACAACGCGAATAGACAATTAAGTCAAGTCCACGAAACATCAAAAAGGTAAGGCAGACACGGAGCCGAGTCAGAAACAAGATAAAGAAACTACAAAAAGTTCCCTATTTCATTTCCAACCCCGGATCTAGTCCCGACAAAAAGACCAACCGAAAATGACAAACGGAGATGAGGGCAAAGAAGAAACCGAAAATGGAACTTCACAAAGTTCAAAGTTCGATTCCAGGTCTAGATCTGATCCTGACCAAAAAGCAAATAACAACACAGGAAAAAGGGAAGCGAGACTGGAGCGAACACTGGACCTGACCCAAACAATAAAGAGTGAGGAAGAAAAAGTGCAGAGATGGGGTCGGGATGGGAACACAAAATGGAAACTTGAAATTTCCCATGTGAGTTCCAATCCCAGTTCTGATCCCACACAAGCAAACAAAAAAAACACAAGGAAACGACCAACAAACAGGAGGACGGACCAACCCAAGTGTTAGTCAAAAATAATCAACAAAACAAAGGAGAAACAAAAGAGAAGGTGGAGCCGGAGTTGGAACCATATCCAAACTAGAAACCTTGAAAGAGTTCCATGTTTAGATTTGGTTTTGGACCCGCCTCCGACATAACAAAAGACAGACTTATGAGCAAAACAAAATAACTCCTAAGACCCAACCAAACAACCAAAGGTGACCAAAACAAAAGAAAAAGGGGGACCCATTTTGTCCAAAAAAAAAAAATGGGGTCGTTATGCAAGACATAACAGTTCCCAAAAAGGGGGCTTAAGTGGCCACATTTTTTCTAAAATCACGAAATACTAACCTTGAATGTGAAATTGAGGATAGTTACACTCAAAATTTTGAGATGGAACAAAAACAAGGATCAAAGTGCTCTGATTCTACTTTCTAAACTAATAATTTATTTTTAAAATGGTTGATATTAAGGGGTTCAAAAGAGGGACATACACAAATTGGTGTTGTTTTTGTTAGAAAAAACATAATATAGCAACTCTTGTATGACCCTAGCACAGTGAAAAATTTTGTAGTATTTTTAAAATCCCTATTGTCAGAAGTTAGCTAACAATATCTAGTTGATGCACAATTTTTCTGATAATTTTTTAATGAATATTTGTTTCTTTTACTAATTTTCTAATTGGGCACTTCCTAAAAAGTAGAATTTTGGTCGTGCTCCCCCTACAAATTTTGGAAAGTAATTGATTTTTTTTTTAAAAATTGTAGAATGA
>VDFB02387445.1:0-85109 GCA_007258455.2 Sequoia sempervirens | reverse complement strand
CTATAAATGAGTAAATGAATGACTAATTTGGTCGTTGACTAAAAAATTATCTAGTCACAAAACTTTTAAAAAATAATTCGACCAATTATTGGCAAGATGTATTAATGCACATGATGTATTGGCGTGATTATTCACTTTCATTGCAAATTCATTCATCTCATTCATTGCAGATTCATTTGTCTCGCTTGACCTCGCTTCATTCATTAGTCTGGCATGAGTCATTTTGATCAGTTATAACAGCTACTTGCATGGGCAATAAGGATTCAGAGAGGACCTGGAGACTTTTGAAAAGGTGGGAAAGGGCAAGGAATTTAGAGTTTGCTGCAACGAATTTGAATTTTTTAAGGCCCTTTGTAGCGAAATTGGATTTGGGGATGCCCTTTGCAGCGAATTCAGAGGTAATTTGAAACCCTCATTACATTAAACACAAATTTGAAACGCTCATTACAATCTACTGCTCTTAATATTTTTCTTTTACAATCTTGCCACTGTTCTCCTTCATAATGTGTTCGAGCTAAATATAATAAAATTTGGGTGTCATGCCAAAATAGAATTTCCTCAAACAATTTTGATACATTTTCACTGCAAGCGCAAACTGTCCTTGTGCAAAGTAAACATGTCCTAGATTTACCCACACATCAGGCATCTAAACGAAGATGTTTCTTGTAGCAGCTTCTTGTACCTGTGCAAAGATTTTCTTTGCAATATCAAATTGACCCCTTTCAGCTAGCACAATGGCTGTCCCATTTGTAGCATAAACATTTCATGTTCTCTGTGCCAACACTTTACAATGACTACCCCATTTGCAACATAAACATTTTCATTACAAGCACAAAGTGTCCTTGTGCAAAGTAAACATGTGCTAGATTTACCCACACATCATGCATCTGAACAAAAATGTTTCCTGTAGCAGTTTCTTGTACCTGTGTAAAAATTTCCTTTACAATATCAAATTGACCCCTTTTAGCTAGCACAATGGCTGCCCCATTTGCAACATAAACATTTCTTGGTCTCTATGCCAACACTTAAGTGGCCCCTTTTATGACATTAAGATCCTCTTGAGTTATTATTATACTCCTATTTTCAAAGAGAAAAATCCCCAAGGCCCATGGGAAACGAACGATGAGCATTTGAGTTTCAAATTGGTTTCATTTCGAAAAGGGGACATTACATTATACAAGACTTGTCTAATAGTAGAATAATTTAATCCACCTATTTGGGTCTGTCAAATAAAAATAGATGAATTAATCCATTTTCAATTATAGGTTCTTTTAATCTAGAATATGATAGAAAGATAAAACATAATACATTGAAGGACACATAAAATGTTCTAAAATAAAGACTAAAATAGGTTTCCCATGAAAAACAAGACAGAGAAAAAATGAAAATATAGATGATTCATTTGAGGTTTTTGATAAGATCTCATTTAACTATGCCAAATGGATTTGGAAGGGACAAAGCATATTTGATTGACTAAAATTTTGAGATAGCTTATTCATCGTCATTGTATGCATCATCTTCTCTTGGAATCTATTTCTACAATGCACCAAGCCTAAAATTGATTGGGGATGCACTTAAGATGGATAAAAACTCATCAAATGCTTTATGTATGCTTGGAAACATGGAATTGAAAACAAATGACTGGCTTAAAGCAAAAGAAACAATTAAAGTAGCACGCTGACTTGTCTTGGTTGATGAAGCAAAATGAAAAGGTGATGAAGAACAAAGGATTCAAATGGAAAGGAGAAAGCAAGAGGAAGAACTTCAGCGGGTGATGCAACAAGAGGAGCAATTTGAATGTGTGAAGGAATTATGGAAGAGTAAGCATAAGGAAAAGGATGATGGGGATGATGAGGTTGGTTAGTCTGAGAAGAAATAAAAGAAGGAAAAGAAGAAAAAGAAGAAGGATAAAGACCACAAGGCTTATGATTCTTATGTAGAGGAACCTGATGTTGCCATGGAAGATGAGGCAAATTATATGAGTGATAAGGCACAAGATGATGTAGAAAATGCCCAAGATCTTCTTGCAGCTGCAGGTCTAGAAGACTTTGATGATGGCAAGACAAATTCTCCAGTTTCAACAAAATCATGAAAGAGACATGCATACTCTGATTCTGAAGATGATGAACCATTATAGAAACAGAATCTAAGAGAAGATGATCCATATGATGATGATTTCTAGGATTCCTGAGCTTTAACCAAACCTAGCTCCTATTTTCCAAGAGAAAAATCCCCAACGGCCATGGGAAATGAATGATGAGCATCTGAGTTTCAATAGATTCCAAGAGAAGATGATGCATACAATGATGATGGATAGGCTACCTCAAAATTTTAGTCAATTAAATATGCTTTGTTCCTTCCAAATCCATTTGACATAGTTAAATGAGATCTTATCAAAAACCTCAAATGAATCATTTGTATGTTATCTTTTCATTTTTCCTCTTTCTTATTTTTTATGGGAAACCTATTTTAGTCTGTTGAAACTCAAATGCTCATGATTCGTTTCCCATGGGCCTTGGGATTTTTGTTTTGGAAAATAGGAGCCACTTCTATCAAAGCTCAGGAAGCCTAGACATCATCATCATATGGATCATCTTCTCTCAGATTCTATTTTTGCAATGGTTCATCATCTTTAGAATCAGAGTATGCATGTCTCCTTCACGATTTTGTTGAGACTGGAGAATTTATCTTGCCATCATCATCATCCTTGTCCTTACGATTACTCATCCATAATTCCTTCACACATTCAAATTGTTCCTCTTGTTGCATCACCCTCTGAAGTTCTTCCTCTTGATTTCTCCTTTCCATTTGAATCCTTCGTTCTTCATCAACCAAGACAAGTTGGTGTGCTACTTTAATTGTTCCTTTTTCTTTAAGCCAGTCACCTATTTTCAGTTCCATGTTGCCAAGCATACATAAAGCATTTGATGAGTTTTTATCCACCTTAAGTGCATCCCCAATCAATTCTAGGCTTGGTGCATTGTAGAAACATATTCCAAGAGAAGATGATGCATACAATGACGATGGATAAGCTACCTCAAAATTTTAGTCAATCAAATATGCTTTGTCTCTTCCAAATCCATTTGACATAGTTAAATGAGATCTTATCAAAAACCTCAAATGAATCATTTGTATGTTATCTTTTTCCTCTTTCTTGTTTTTTATGGGCAACCTATTTTAGTCTTTATTTTAGAACATTTTTTGTGTCCTTTAATGTATTATGCTTTATCTTTCTATCAGATTTTAGATTAAAAGAACCTATAATTGAAAATAATTTAATTCATCTATTTTTATTTTACAGTCCCAAATAGGTGGAATAAATTATTCTATTGTTAAACAAATCTTGTACAATGTAATGTCCCCTTTTTGAAATGAAACCAAGTTGAAAGTCAAATGCTCATCATTCATTTCCCATGGGCCTTGGGGATTTCTATTTTGGAAAATAGGAGCTAGGTGTGGTTAAAGATTAGGAAGCCTATACATCATCATCATATGGATCATCTTCTCTCAGACTCTGTTTATGCAATGGTTCATCATCTTCAGAATCGAAGTATGCATGTCTCCTTCGTGATTTTTTTGAAACTGGAGAATCTGTCTCACCATCATCAGAGTCTTCTAGACCTACAATTGCAAGAAGATCTTGGGAACTTTCTGCATCATCTTGTGCCTTATCGCTCATATAATTTTCCTCATCTTCCATGGAAACATCAGGTTCCTCCATATAAGAATCATAAGCCTTGTGGTCCTTATCCTTCTTCTTTTTCTTCTTTTTCTTCTTATGTTTCTTCTCAGACTGACCAGCCTCATCATCGTCATCATCCCTATCCTTATGCTAACTCTTCCATAATTCCTTCACACGTTCAAATTGCCCCTCTTGTTGCATCACCCGCCAAAGTTCTTCCTCTTGCTTTCCTTCCACCTGAACTTCTTCCATTCTTCATTGGATTTTTCTATTCTTGGTTTCATTATCCAAGACAAGTTGGTGTGCTACTTTAATTGTTTCCTTTTGTCTCTTTGCTTCTACCATTTTTCACCCATATTTCCAAGCATAATGAATCATTTGATAGCTTTATCCACCTTAAGTGCATCCCCTCAATCAATTCTAGGCTTAGTTGATCTCATTCCAAGCTTGAGCCATGGCTACAAGACGTAGATATGCATCCATATAATCAAGAAACTTGAAATTTTTTGGCCTGTATAAAATATTTGCTTTTTCAGTATCATGTAGCTATTCAAACAACCTAGCAAGATTAAATAGTGTTATTAATTTATCCCATGGTAACTCAAGTGAAACACCACCTTCTTTTCTAGTCGATGGAAGAATCTACATCTTTAAAGTGCACGTAAAAACTGCATAATTGGCACTAGGGATTTTATTTATGAATTCAACCCAAATGCCATTTCCTAATGCCCTCATAAAAGTTTGTTGAGCCAACTCTAGTTCATCACACTCAAAATGAAGAACCCCAATGTTGTTTAAAAATTCAATGGGTACTTCTTCTTTGCTCTTCTTTAGAAGAGACTTTGTTGTCTTAAGAGAATCTAAGGCTACACTAGGGTCTGTCGATATTAATAACTGAACCATCTTGATAAATGCATGGGAATCATGTGGATCTATGCGAGCTGCCTTTCTTAAATTTCCAAAGCCTTCTCTACTTGCCCTTGCTAAGCATATATATGGCCTACAAATTTTAAGCTCTCACACTTCTCAGGGTGGACCTCCAGAACCTTTTCAAAATTTGAGAGAGGACTCTTAAGATCTCCCAGCTTCAATTGAACCTTTCCACAAAATCATGTGGCCTTTGGCTTTCCTTGACTGATTCCATGTAGTAGTAGCCAGTGGTTTCATAATTACCTTTACTATGATAAGATCGCAAGATTATAATATGAATGAGATTTCATGAGAGGGTGGTTAGTTGAAACAAGAGTTGTCTTAGTCAACTGTTCCATAAGAAAATGCTGCCCTATGAAGAAAAAATGGTTTGTTAAATGATTTAATGCCATTGCATAGTACGGTATAATTCAAAGGCTCTATGCATATTTTCCATTCCTTCATGAACACTACCTTTTTCACTAACTGTGAGAATCCTACAATTAAAAATGCACAAAACTGAACACAGAGATTTTTCCCCATTTCAAATAGCAAAATTGCCAAAAAAATGCATTTAAAACTTGCAAAAAAAATCACGCTGATTTTCGTGCCAAAAAAAACCACGATACCATAGCTTGTTGCTTACTATTATGCTTTGATAGATTTTTTCCAAGCATCCATATCTTGTTTGAAATCACTTGTTTTAGGCTTTTAGTCATAACAACAAGGTAGTGATCTGTTTGATAAAATGCTTTGGTAGACATGTATACAAAATGTAGTAGCATAGATAAGGCAATGAACTTTGGAAAAAATGCCTCAACGAAATTTGGTCTCATGGTGATGGAATGCCATGACAAATGCCATGAAAAGTGAATTGTTATGGATTGTCATGGAATTCCATCACCATGAGACCACACTTCTTTGAGAACTTGTTTTAGGATTTTAGCCATAACAACAAGGCAGTGAACTATTTGATAAAATGCTTTGGTAGACAATATGTATGAAAAATGTGGTAGCATATACAAGGCAGTGAACTGTTTGAAAAAATGCCTCAAAGAAATGTGGTCTCATGGAATGCCATGACAAGAAAATGCAATTGGCAGCTGCTCCTAGTTATTAGTTATGCAATGTGAAGTAATTGCATAACTACTTAGGTTGACTTTGTAAAAACTATATTGTATTTGAAATTTTGTCATCTATCAACATCTAGTTATTAGTTATGTAATTTGAAGTAATGCCTTAAGTTTGAAAGATGTGCAATGCAATGTAATCAGCAATGCAAATGATTATGAACAAATAATTGATACCAATTCATAATATACCCCTATATTCCAACCTAAAATACATAAAGAATCCAATCATACACAGTATTATCAACAAATAATTAAGACCAAAATTCGAGAGCACCAGATTAAATCTTCTTGTCCATTGATTGGTTCAAATAGATATTACAATATAACATAAGTCTCCTTATATATGTTTCTATAAATTCCTATGATGATGATACCAAAATTTGGTCTTGGTTTCTCTTTTATAAGAGAAGCAACAAGCTTCAGACCGTTACAAAATATGGCATCTTTTCAAAATTCATGCCTCTTCGTATAAACTAGACTAAACATTAATTTTTCTTAAAACATAAAACAAAGAAAGTAGATAACTAATGAAGTATGCAACACTCATGACACCATAGTCCATTAATCTCCGTAAGGCACCCGTGATCATTGAAGATCTGTTCAATTTCCTTTCTCCATATTAGTGTATCTGAATGTGTGGTTCTTCCACTGTGACAACCCCAAGGCCTACTGTTCGGGGGGAGGACACATATACCTTTGCTCCCACTTGTACACTGTATATGTTGGTATATGGATTCTAGTGTTGTCATTGATGGCAACCTAAGTCATTATTCCAGTCTGTAGATCAAAATTTATTCCTACCAACAGGCAGAGTGAAGAACAAAGTTTTATCGAAAGTGAGAATGAAGAACAGGGTATTCGATTAATATGTTGATATGTATGCTTCACCGGATTATCATTTTAGGTTGTGGATCTTCGAGAAGGTTGTTGAGCATCTATTTGATCTTATTGTTAAGTTTTGTGTTGTCACATTAATCGATGTATGAGTTAGGAGATCCAATAGGATGATTTTTCTGTTTATTTGTTCATGGTGGTCGACTTAGTGTATATGGCATGTCGCGGATGTATAAGAAGTAATTGTTTAATTATTTCTGAGTTTGTACATTTTTTTTGGGTCCTAGCATAACATTAGCTGACCTTGGTGGGTACGCATCAATTATTAAATGTGAATTCATCTGACTATTGGAGAATATTTTTATTTCGTTGAAGCCAACATAAAGCGACTAAATCCTTGATAGCGGATATATATGTGAGTTCGGGTAATTCATTTTGATGTATGTATGGGTGTGAAGAGTAGAGAAAATGTGTGTGTGAATATCAAAAGATTAGTTGAGCAAATTTTGCTTGTGCAAAAGAGGATTTTTATGAAGCAAATTAAGGCAGAGCAGAGCAAAGTGAAAAATTAGATAGAAGGTCCAAAATCTGATCTATGAGCTTCACCAAAATTGATACTAGGAATTTACAGATGCTACTTTCTCAGTTCAAACTTTTGTTGTAATCCAAACATTTTGTAAGGTAGTGAGCCTTCCTTCTTTTGAGCAGTGAGCTCTAGGCAGTGTGCCTGAATGCATGTGCATTCCCTTTTTCTTCATACTTTTAACAAAGTATAAATTATGGATTAACCTCCACCATGGTTTTTCCCCTAACAAGGTTTCCACATAAAAATCTTGGTGTTATGGTGTTTTGATTGTTTCCTTCTTGTGCTTGCATCTTTACTTATGTTGAAATGTTGTAAATGGTTTAAGATCTGAATTGAAATTTAAATATTGTTGAACACTGATTCACCCCCCCTTTCAGTGTTCCTTGAGTCCAACAATACAATCATGTGGCCATTTGTATTCTTGAATTTTTAATATATTTGTAAGGTTAATCTTCCATTGACTATCTAGTAACGCCCTGCCATCCATGATAAACTTAGAATATCCAACATCCAACGCTATTACTCCATCCATGATTAAGTCGAACTTGTCAAGACTCAACTCACCATCCTTTTGTATGCGAGTGATGCACTGTGGAACAATCTGGCCAAATTCACTCTTCCATTCATTGAGGTCCTTCAAGTGGTCATCATCTTTAAATAGTTTTGGCAAAAACCACTAATTTAGAGTATGAAATGAATCTATTCTTGTTCTAATCTTTTGGTCCTCTCCTTGCATATATTGGAATTCATCTATAACTATTTTGGTCATCTGCTCTATAGGTTTTAATGTTGCAGGAGCCTCAGTACTCTATAAGATTTTGCACAAGGTTACCAATGTGTGGTGTATGGGCTGTCAGTTCTTAAAAAGGGGATCCAGTATGGGTAGATGTGTTTTCATTTGATCAATTTCCTATGTTAGTGAGCTATATCCATCATTCACACTTTCCAACTTATCCATAATTAGCTTTATCCTATGCTCAAGGACCTTCTCTAAAACATTACAGATTTTCTTATTCACTCCTTCCTTACCCTCATTGTTGGCTTTGTTTAACTCTTGAATCTCATGTCTAAGAATGCTCACTTGTTTAGTAGAAGCACTTTCTATATCAACTGGTGGAGTAGGAGGACACTGGTATAACATTATTTCCTTGTTCTACGAGGTGCCTACTCCTTTCAATTGTTCCTTCAAGTTCACATTTTCCATGAACAATTTATTGAATTCATCATTTAAAAACTTTTGTTCCTTTTCGTACTCTCCCAATCTAGCTTCCATCTCTTTAATTGCAACTCGGATGAGAATAGTTGAATGCATTGTCATGGTTGCAGCTTCTAGAGGAGATGTATCCTTTAATGTTTTCACCATAATTGTCCCTTTCATTTCTTTCACTACATCTAGTAACCTTGGTTTTTGTGTACTCTTTTGTTTGGCCCGAAATGTCAAGGTTTCAATCTTAGGGTTATACCCTATGCCACTTACCCCTTCATCTAAGTCAAACTCAACAATCGGCATTGGGTCCTCTTGTGTTCTCACTTAATCAAGTAAAAACATTTTCTTTATTTCCATACCAAGGACAATAAGTATATTACTTTTCAAAATCATCTCTCTAGCCTCTTGTGGGTTGACATCAATATTATCAATCCTTAATTCATTAAAATTTTGGGCTACTATCTGGTCATGCTAGGATTCCTCAGCTCCCATCTTATTTATTTCAACCCTCACTTCAAACTCTCATTTTCATCTTAATCCAAAAATCTTTAAATTCAGGGGTTTTGATAAATTCATCATCTTCCAAGAACTTGCGAGTTGCAACTACACTGTCATCCTCATGCATTTCTCTTTCTCCTTGTACCTCAATATCGACTCTAGCTTTAGGCCTGTGGGCTTTAGTTTCAAGCATAGGTTGGTTCACTTCAACATCATCCTTGAAATGTCTTAACACATTAACTGCTTCTTCTATATATCCAACCTCCTCAATTATTTCATAGGAAACATGTCGTTCTATCTCTTGTGTCTTTTGTTTTTTAGAAGGTGGTTGTTCAAGAGGTGATCCTGGAGAAGCATGACATAGTGAAACAATATTTGGAGTTGGTTTTGTAATTACAATACCACTTGACCTTTTGGGACACAATTTGGCAAGTCTCCCATATCTACTGCAATATTATATAATTCATGAAACTTATCAATTATCATATCAATCCTCTTGATAGGATCTGCTTCCTCTATGAAATAACCCAAGAAATAATTGTGCTTCATCTTTCTTTCTTCCTCAAGCCTTTTCATAAGTTCCCATTTTCTCCTCCTATCATATACCTGTTGAGGAGTGAAATAATTTCTGATTACATCTTCTTCATATTCAATTTGGTGAGTAACCATAGCCTTGGTAAGGATGGCGTGTCTTGTAAAATTCATGTGACTCTCAGGGTCAAAAGCTCTTTCCTTTCCATATTGTAAAGAGTACCTCAATTTTAGATAATTATGCAACTCTTCAAGTGTATCGGATCCCACTAATATTTCCCAACATGTCAAATTGGGTAGAAATGTACCCTTCCTTTGTTTACTCATGACAACCTTTTCCATCCATAGAATCTACCACATGAACTCTAAAAAGGATAATCAAAGGGGGACAAGCTTTGGCAGTATATGTGGGGCTTGTGGGCATCCATAAATCCATATTATTGTGATATCTGGTAGAAAAAACCAATCGTTGAAGTTATGAGTATGGCATTGCTCAGGTTTCAAAGCCAAAGGTCTTAACAATTGTAGCACAAGTGTGTGTAGTCTTGGTGGTTGGTGGCCAAGAACTCTCATAATTATGTACACAAACTCATCATAGAATATCACACAATTTGAATTCTTACATATGCTATCCCATATATAACACCATAGTTGCATTGGTAGCAAATTCCCATGCTTGTCAATCTGACCCAAACACATCCTTTTGCTCCATCTATATTTAGTTTGGTATTATATTAGGTGGCACAACAAAGAATATTTATTGAATGTTATGGGGGCTCTATTTTCCCTGACTTGCATAAATGCTTCATGCAATGCTTTCTTAAGATATGAGGCAAAATCATATTCAATGTTTGTCTCAGGGTTTTGGATCCTCATAGCCATCATCATTAAACTAACTGGAATTCGCTCTTCTGCATCTACCCAAAGTACTTGACAAAGAGCAAAGTGGGTTTTCTTAAAATAGAATTGGAAATCTAAGACTTCAAATGGTTTAGTAGCAGAAGGGGATACGGGAATCACCATGTTGTTCACACCCCTTTTCATGTAAATGGGGATTTCATCACTTCTATGGGTTTTCCTCAATCTAGTATATTCTTCTTTACTTCTTTGCAAATCAATTTTAGTCAAGGCTTGTTTGTTTAGGTCAAAACATTCAATGATGACCACTTTAGTCAACACAACTAATGGTGAACCATTTTACAATCTCACAAACCTAGTAGCAAGATGATAACTCTAAGCCAATACTCTGATACACTCTACATCTATAAAAACATTTGGGACAATTAACTTGGACAAATCTAATGCCCATGGATTTGACAATAGAATCTTGCCCTCCCTTTTGTCATAAAAGTACCAGATCAGTTCCCACCCGGAGATAAGGATAAGGGTATCTCTACAACCATGAGCCACATTAGTAAAAACATTCTTAAATCCTCTCTCAATTGATTCAGGAAGTATATCCATGATAGACTGGTGTAAGGACCTCTTTTTAACCTTAGATTTTTCCTTTTTAGTTTCAAGTTCTTTCTTCTTGGGTGGCATGATGTCCTTTTTAGTTTCAGGTTCTTTTGTCTTGGGCAGAATGATGTTTAACTATCTTACTTCTCCTAGTGTATCTGAAATGCATAATTCTAAACAATCTTGTACTTGTAAAACTTAATTCACAATTTAACTATCTTACTTCTCCTATACTTATGAAAAGCAAAATTCCAAACAATCTTGTACTCGTAAAACTTAATTCACAAGAGTTATGTGTACTTACCTGGGTTACGATGGTTATAGAGCTTAACCTCCTCGAACTCCCAGCTCCCTACACGATAATTTTTGCAAATGAGTGCAAAGAGAATGTCAAATTCTTGGTTTAATGGCTTCTGAGCTCAGTCATGTCAACATTAATATCAACCTAATGCCAAATATTTTGCTCGTAGTTTGAGTTTGAACATGCACCATTGATTTTACAAGATCAGACGGTTGATGTGATTCGTGCATTTAATACCGCTTTATCGCCACCACTTTCTATAACTGCCACAGGATAGAGGGGTATAAACCGCTATACTGCATGCTTCTTTGCATTTCACCGCGGGGTAGTGGGATCCTTACCTCTATATCGCAAGCTTGACTTGTTTAACCTATAGTATTGTGGTTTACATTAATGATTACTACCATACCACATGCTTCATCACATCCTTCCATGGTATAGCAGTTTGTACCGCCCTACCACATGCCTTTATGATCTTCCTCGTGGGATGGTGGGTTATTCCCCGCTATACTGCACCCTTCATTTTTCCTTCTCATAGTATGGTGGTTTATGATGTATTTAAATTATCTCATATCGCCCAACCACATCCTCATCATAATACTTTCGCGGTATGGTGGTAAACATCTTCATGTTGTCTGTTACACATCACCAGCCCACCAAGGGTTCAGATTATTGTTGCAGGATCGTGGTAAGAGACTATTAAGGGATTTGGAATGTTTTTAGCTAGACATGTTTTTTCTTAAGTATATATATGATGAATTTTTGGCTTTGTATAGGTCTTTCAGTGTCAGTCATACCTAAAATATTTATATGTTCAGTAAAAAATAAAAAAAGGAATATAAGGGTCAAGGCTCAGGTCATGGGGCTCAAGGTTAGTTGTGATAATGGAACTAGGCAAAATTTTAAAGTTCTAACACACCTCATGATGAACTAGACTATGTTTTTTCTTCATCCTGCTTGTGTTATGTTTTTATGAGTTCTTCTCTTGTGAATATATCCCTAAGGAAAATTTGTTTGATACTTACAACTATAAACATCTTCATGGTTTTTTACTGCAAATTCTTTTTAATCTGTAAACTGAATTCTATTTTTAGTTTCCATTTGCAGTTATTAGCGGATTGGAAAGTCAACAGTTATCAACTTATGAACTCAATAAATTTTTACTGATTCAAGTTGTTGATTTATACATTATTGTTTATTTGGGCTTCAGGAAATGAGGACAAGGATTGTAAGGCACAAATTATATGATAGTGATCATAATGTTCAAATTCTGGAGACAAAATATGAGCGCATGTGTACTGAAATAGTGGCCAAGAATATTGAATATTTTTTGAGTCTTGGTTTGAAAAGGCAAGTTGTAAATCCTTTAAGTAGTATATTATTTGTTTAATAGTGTTTAATCAAATTTTATAGGCAAGAGCTTTATGTATATAAGACATAATATGATATTTTTTTTTGATTTATAGGAAACAAAAAGAGTGCAAATAAAATGTGGAGAAAAAACAAAAAGAAAAAAAAGATACAATGTTGCCATCTCGTAGAAGCCAACGCTTTTGTGATTCAATAGATGTAGTTGGTGAAAATGATAGTTGTGATGATGTGCAGCCTGGTATAGCACATGGTGATGTGTAGCCTAATATAGCACATGGTGATGTGCAACCTGATATAGCACATGGTGATGTGCAATGTTGTGATGATCTCTTAGGACTAAGTCTAAGAGAGATTATTGAAAAATAGGTTTGCAGATGCTTTTTTCAACATTAAAGGATGCATTTAATAATGTGGAATCCACGAAGACCGGTACTGATCTACCTACTCATGCCACACCTGATGTGGCCAAGGAGCATGAAGTTCCAGTTAATGAAATTCATGAAGAGATACCACTTACATTTGCTATGCCTCAGAGTGCACTTGTTGCATCTAGAAATTTTGATGGAACTAGTGGATCAACCAAAAATACAGGTAGTGGTAATTTAATAGAAGATGTGGATTCTTTTTATTGATGCCAAAAATTGGCAAGGTAACAACCCTTTGTGGGAAACTCAATTTATGGGGGACTTATTGCGCTAAACTGAGTGACCTCTGGATTTTTAAAGAAGCCAACTTCTTCTGTAATTGGTTTTTGGAATGGGAAAAGGAAGTAGATATAAAAATAAAGTATCTAACTAAGGTGATGTGCCAAAATTTAGATAAAAGGCATAATAAATCTATCTTTTGGATATGATTTAAGGGCCCGTTCAACAATCTTCTATGTCCTAGAACAACATAAATTAGAGATTCAAGCATGAAAGCTCATTTAATGACATAAAATAATCTTCACACCCATTTACTCAAAAGAGGATTCAAAAGACATGATCTAAACCAACAAACTTGGATTCAAATTATAGAAGTTCGGCAAATAAACCATTCAAACAATAATGACACAGTATAAAGTTTATCAATAGCATAAGAAAATAGAGAGGCCGAACAATGGCACAGTTTGTGAGTTCTTGCAATAATCTAAATAATAAAAGGCTTGGTGTCTTTTTGAAATCCTGTAATTCTTAGACCCGTGGAACTTAGAACATATAACCTATAATCTTCGAACTCAGAACCCTTTTACAAAAGCAAAGAGAAACATATATAGTGAGCCTTCCACTACTTGGCAAGCAGTAACCGAAAAGATTCCAAATTATGAGCAATGATGTTGAAGCAATGACTCCCCTCGGCCATTGTAATAGAAATGGTTTGGTCCATAGCATTTGGTCACTCCCCATTCAGGTGCATCCTCTACGAATGATGGCAATGGTCCCGCCAAAGTCCCATGCAAACAAGTGTCGCCTCCTAGAATAGGTAGTTAGAACACATGACAACATATCACAACCCATAGTTCGCCCCATTCCTTGCGTTGAAGAGACGTGTGGCAAAATTTCGCTGCCCGTGGTCATTTTTCCCTTTCCTTTGTCGAAAGCTTGCGCTGAGATGACACGTAGCAACAATGTTTTCCATAGACACCACCTATGGGTCCCACCAAATCTTTATGCGATTGGAAGCAACGTGGCACACGGGTGGGGCTCGATGAGGAAGCAGAGGGAAGCAATTGAAATAGCCCACAGTGAAGACATGTGGGAGCATAGCAGGGGTCAGTAGAAGAGCAAAGGAGAGAGTTTCTTCGAGGAGCGCTGAGCGGACACATGGCTGAGGCCGACGGTCATTTGTCAAAAGGGGCCATCGATATTCATTGAAGGCATGGATCGGGGCCTAGCAAAAACATAACCCGAAGGGAGCATGGTGAATTTTGCGTTCACAACTTCTGGAAACTATCAAGGGAATTTCGCTTGAGGAACGAGAAACCCAAAACTTTCTCTAGTTCGCATACCAAAGCGCCATCCATTGGGAAAAAAAATTAGAGCTTGGAAAGGGTTGCCTGCAAGGGCGACCAATCATCTTCGAATGGTCTAGATAAGTTGTGTAGATTCTCTTGTGCTTCCTTTAGGTTAAGCATTTATTTATAAGGCAACACCTTAGGTAAGACGACCCCTACCTCGCAACGGAAAAGTAGCTGCATGAGAGGATGAATGAAACCTTTAATGTCCATTGTGGTATGAGGCTGGCTGAAATCCTAGAAAGTGGCTAGGTCTTGCTCCTTTTCTTCAATCCTTTTCTCAATTTGCTCGGTCGTGGCGATTGACCCATCTTCAAGAAACGGGGATGGCAGACCCAATTCAACTAGTCGAGAGAAATTTTCCTGCATGCCATCCATGGTCTCGTTCAAAGTAGTTGTGTAAGCGTTAGTTCACAAGAAGGTCGAGTGGAAATGGATGAAGTTGTTTGCCATCTGGGAAACAACATCCTGATCTTTGATTCCTGCCTCTGTCAAGTCTTCATCAGAGATCGTGTATAGCTTGCTTAGCAAATTCTTTGCCTCAGGAACCCTTTCTGTGATGAACCTTGGGAATTGCTCGATTGTTCCATGAACCTCCTAGCTCAATTTTGTTGCCTTTGAGATGAACCAAAGCATTGGTTGCAGTGTTAGGTAGAAGGCCTTAACCTTTTCCTAGTATGAAATGTATAGCTATTGGGCCACTGGGATAAGGTTTAGTTGTGTAGCAGATGCCTAGGGAGCGCTCTTCAGAAGGGCAATCTCTGCATCCTTTGAGCCAATATCCTTTGTTAATTTCACATTTCTCTTTTTTGCAGATGCAAGTTGTTCCCTGAAGCTACTTAGCTCTTTAAACTAGTTCTCCTCAGCCTGGGCATGATTTTCCAACCCTGTGTCAAGAGAAGACTTCATCTCTTGGAGCTCTTTTTCTAATTGGGCCCTTTGGGCCTCAAAGTATGCCTTCTATTCTAATTTCTAGTCATGTTGAGCACACTGAGCTGTTAACTCTTCATCCTTTTGTTGCAACTTCTGCTCTGTCAGGGCCAATTGGCTATGATATTCTAGGTTCCTTTCCCGTAGCTCATTGATTAGTGTGGGGCCAATGGATTAGGACTTCTTGAGTTTCTCTTGGAGTTTGCTCTGCTCCAACTTTTCTGTTTGCACTTTCTTTGATAAGCACGCAACGTCTACTTCCAGTGATTTCTCCCTTGTTTCCATGAAACTAACCCTTTCCTTCACAAGCTTTAGTTGTTCCTCCTTTTTCTTCAACTAACAGCTAGACTTGAGGAAGTCAATTGTCACCACCCGCTACGTTTCCTCTATGAGTTCTACCTTGTCTTGCAATCAAGCTGCATTTAGATCGAGCCCCATGACATACATGTCATAATCATTCAACAACATCTCCCCTTGTAATTTGGTGGTATTCGGGTACATGGTGGAAAAATTGAGCATTCCCTGCACCTCATTGTACACAATATACACCTTTAGCTCTGCATCTCTTTTTTCATCCTTAGCCCTTTTCTTTTGCATTCTGAGAGCTCACATTTTCTTTGTGGCTTCTCCTTGGGATATGAATTCAAATGGCGATTGAACTAGTCCGCTAGCAAAAGGTGCACCAAGAGGTAGGGAAAAAAGGAATGTAAGTGTGGCAGGCCCCTGCGTTTTCTTCTTTTGGAGAGTAACCGTTTGCGGGAAGAAATAAGGAATTTGCTAGAGTTCGGTTTGTGAATTAGCAGAAGGGCTCATTGGTTTCCGCAGAGATGGGGTAGTCGTTGTAGAGTCCATTTGCTAGGTAAATTGGGTCAGACCTAAGGTAGCTGAAACAATAGGGGTGCCAATGGCAGCTGTGCCTTCGAAAAGAGAGGCAAGGAGAGATTGAGCAGTGGCAACTAGTGTTAAGGTTCGCGAAGGTGTTAAGATAGATGGCCCAGTCTGGGAGAATTGGGAGAAACCTCCCGCAAACATTTTTGTAGTGGTAGAGAAGGTAGGTCTGACACTTGTTGTAAGGGGCGTTGTGTAAATGGAAGAGGATACCAAGGATTGGGAAGTAAGAAAAGCATAAATGAACATTACCTGTTGACCGGATGATGGCGGTGGTTCGCTCATTGCTCGCTCCTTATTTACTTTGAGCTCCTAGATAGCTATGAGTATTTGGCTTGTGGAAGCCTCTTGTGATCCTTCTCCCATGATAGCTTCCATGCGTTGTCGTTTAGTGGGCGGAGTGTCTCCCACTTCTACAGTCTTTGGTTATTGTTGTTGGGGTACTCTTGTTGTTTTCGAGGCCCAAGTGAGTGTCCGTGAGGCCCTTGATAAATTCAGTCACACATTTGAAGCAACATAGGCCAACAGCCCTGTGGAATTCTTCTTTTGCTAGGCAGAGGATGTTGATGTCTCAACTTCCTCTTCTGCTTGCTCTTCTCCTTCATCGAGGTCATTACCTCCGCTAGCGCTTGAGTCAGAAACAAGGTGCTCATCATCCCACAAATTTTCAAACTATTCATCATCCTGCATGATTTCATAAGGTGCATCAAGTTGTTTTTTCTCTTGGCAATACACCCAAGAGGCTCTCATTTTTCTATACTCCATTCTTCTTCATTTCTTAACTTATTGTACAGGGCCTTCCCCATTTTACAGTTCTCATTATAATCCACCTCAAAAAAATAGAACCTATTCCATGGTAGCTTGCTATCTTTTGTGGGGATATGAATCAGGTCAACCAATAATTCATCTTCATCCTCTAGCTTTTCAGTAAGGTCGAGGGCTACGAGTTACATTGATATTCTCATATGGAAGATCATTGAAAGGGTTATAATCCCATTTTTCACAGATCATTACCAACCCTAAATGAGCCAACTTATCCTACAAAAGTAGGTGTGTCTGCTTCTTTTTCATGGCCACTGTTTTGAAGCTTTGCAAATAGATGAAGAATCCTTTTCTCTTGGCCTTTTTTTCTGCTGCAGAAGGTAATATCAATAATGCATTCCTGCTAGAACAATTCAAGGGCTAACACTTGATTTGTAACACATGTAAGAAGGTGGAATGGTTCCTCGGTGAAGCCTCGCATTCAGATGAATGTAAAATCCACTCCGAAAAACCAGGCACATCTGGGAATGAAGTTTTGCATATACTCTGTCTGCGTCAAGGTGAGTAGATTAATACCCTCCTCTCCTTGCAAATCTTGTAAAATCAGAGTCAAGAAATAATCTGAGAATGCGTAATAGTCGAAAGTAGAAGAGAGGAGAGGGGTCCAGTTAGAAACTGGCTTTCTTCTGTTCCTTTCGTCAAAAATAGACAACTTCACCCGCCTATCAAAGAAATCAAGATTTTGGTGCAAAAACATATGGGCAAGATAGGAGGGAAATCTAAACTTCCATTCAGCTTGATATTTGTTAATTTGTTCTATCATTTTCTTTGAGAGGTATTCTACGAAATCATACCAAAAGTAAAATTGTTGCCCGTGGAATTGGAAAGCTGGGCCTGATTGAAACACATACACCTCTTGGTCAGTGTCCAAACCAAAAACAAATGCCTCCACTTTCATCCCTCTTTGCCTAGGATTTGGAATGCATAGCATATTCCAGATGGCACCCGGGGTGATGTTAACTGACAGAGTTTGACCATCGATAGTGTTGGTATTTGGGTTGAAATGCTTAATGGCCGCATCGACCAATTCTGGGTAGTAGTGCATAGATGGGACCATATATTGAGGAATCCCATTGAACCATATCTTCTTTGTCATTGACATTATCTTTAACACATTCATCCTTTCACAGGTTGCTTCTCTCAACACTTTAGGGTTCTTTGCAAGAAAGGGATCATGAATATTATCCCAGTCCTCCTAAATTAAGTTCTGGTCTCTGTAATTTTTGGGCTTGTCTAGTTCCTTTGTGTTTTCCCACTTTGGCTTGTTAGGAATACCCGGTGTAGCATAAGAAATATTCTCAAAGACATTGAGGGCTGGTGCTCCTCGCATAACTTTAGATAAGCTTTGTGGTGCAGGAGCACCTGCCAAAGTGCCAAAGTGCAAGCTTAGTTAGAAGTTTTGTTTTAATAATCCTTTTTTTTGCTGTTTTGGAAAGGTCTTATGGACCATATTATTGGTGGTTGAGGACCTTTTTTCTTCTTAGATAGAAGTTGAATAAATTGGAATCCTTTTGTGTGGTTGTTTCCTAAGTTATAGCAAAAGTTGGAAAACACACTGTGTTTTCCAACAACGTGCTTTTGGCCATTCTGAGGCTCGGGGAAGTAAATCTAACGGTTTCTTGGCATTGTAAAAGGCAACTCTCAACTTTTAAAGTTGGTTGGATATTTTGAATATTGGAAAACTTCGTGAGAATAAAGAAAAACAATGATTTTGTTGTGTAAAAATCTGATTTTCTGTTCTTGGCCGAGTGATTGTTGCTAAATGGATTAGAGGAAGCATTTTATGAGGTTTATAGCATGTAGTGAGGCCATTAGAAATTATTTTTTGGCACATTAAACTCTTTTGTTCATCGCTTTCACCTATTTTGTATATACTGCGTTCTTTTCTATTTTGCTGTTTTGCCTGGTAAAGATCAGAAAAATGGAGTTTTAGATTGTTTCCAGACCGTACCAAGAAGTATGGGTTTAGTGGTAGAAAAGATAAACTCCATTCTTGTAAATAATGTAAATGTAGGAGTCTTTGTGAGTTCTTTGGTGGCTAACAAATGGATGCCCTAGGCGAGCCAGAGCAGGCCCGGTTGGGGCAGTCTTGAAGGAAAAGTTCCATATTTTGCAGGGGAGTGAAGTTTTTTAAGAAATTATTTTTTGAGGATTTAGGGGAGTGTCTTGGCTCTGCATGGTGACAAGGAAGAGCCTTTAACAACCCGTTTGAATGAAGAAATTTTCACCAGTCCTGAATCAGCCTGAGAAACCTAAGGAAACCCTAGTTTCTTGACCTTTTTGGTGTCTGGACAATATAGAGCTTGAGCAGTCTTGAAACCATAGGAATCTTGGAGGTGAGGGCAAGTGAAACACATTTCCTAAGCAAAGAACCAGGTTACTTGGTGGGTTTAGGAGGAAGAAGCATCAAACCCCTATTTCAGAGACCTAATTGGGGCTCAAGCCTACTAGCCTTTCAAACACAAGAACAACAGTTTCTTGGAAGTGATGGAGAAATTGTGAATGGAGGTTGATCAGGAGCCTTAGTCAGATGATTTTGAAGCCATGGAATCTTTTCACACCCCTACAACAAGATTTGGAAGTATTTGGAGTTGAGCTAGTCTTTAAGAGTATTCAGGGCTAGGAATTGCATGAGAGGGAAAGCACCAAGAAATGCTTGGTTAAGGCATTGTGATTGATTTGAAACTTGATAGCAGGGTTGGCAAAGAGGACCAGGGGTGCCTAATAACTTTTAGGACCTATAGGTTGAGTGGTGGAGAGAAACACCAAGGATTACCAGTTGGAGACCCAGAGCATTGAGCCAATGATTGACTCAATCCGACCCTTGCCCTATCAGATTGGTATCAGAGCAGTGAAAGATTTGGGAAAGAAATATTGCATGTCAGACATTGAGTCAAGTGATTCTTCCACCATGGTGACCAATGCAGAACTGGCTAAGATGGTTGAAGAGCAAGAAGAAGACAATAAGCAGTTGAGGGAAAGAATAGCCCAACTTGAGGCAGCAGTGAGGAGTGCACAGTTTGAGGGAAGAATTCCAAAAGAAGAAGAGGTTGCAGAGGAAGATAAGACCCCTAAACCTAACCCTGTCTTGAAGGAGGAGCCTTTCTTGAAGGCATTGAAAGCCTTGAGTGGCAAAAGCACTTGAAGGCATACCACTATTTAGTGGAAAGATGGAACCTGACCTAGTCATGGACTAGATAGAAGGCATGGAGAATCACTTTGAGTGTGCTGGAGTCACGGAAGCTCAGAAGGTGAAGGTTGCTAAGTAAAGATTGAGAGGATCAGCTTTGACATGGTGGAAATTTGTTCAGACTAAGAGAGAGAAAGAAGGCAAGCAGCCCATATCAACCTGGAAAGGAATGGTTGCTAAGGTAAAGGAAGCCTATATGCCAGATGATTATGAGATCCAACTTCACAAGAAGAGGCAGAGTCTAAGGCAGAAGGATCAAGATGTCAGCACCTATACTGAAGAGTTTCAGAAGCTTTGCTTAAGATCAAATGTGATAGAGGATGAGAGCTTGAAAGTGGCTAGGTACCTTAATGGTTTGAAATGGAACATTCAAGAAGAGATGGCTATTTTGAGTCCTAAAACAGTCCACCAATGTTATCAGCTGGCTATAAATATTAAAGAGAGGAACAAAAGAAAGCATGATCAGTCCTCTAAAGGCAAAGGCAAAGGCAGATATCAAAGAGGACAGCGTGGAGGTTACCAAGGAAGAGGTAGTGACCAAAGAAACCAAGGTGAATCAAAACTCACTGAGCATGGAGGTGAAACATCTTCAAGAGGAGGATTTAACAGAGGAAGAGGACCTCAAGGAGGTTCAAATAGAGGAAGAGGAGCAGGCAGAAATAACTCTTACTTTGCCACCATGAAATGTTATCATTGCAATTAGCTAGGTCACCCTGCTTATAGATGCCCGGAGAAAGCATCCTCTTCTAGCAATGAGAAAAGAGTGGCCTATGCACAAGAGGACACCATGAGTGCCAAATCACCTAAGATTAGTCATATAGAATCTAAAATTGGTGAGAGTCTAATGTTTAATAGAGTGCTGATCAGACAACCGGTCAAAGAAGAACCTAAGCAAAGGAGAGCTTTGTTTAGAGCAAGGTGCAAGATATTGGGAAAGGTATGCAAGGTCATTGTAGATTCTGGTTCTACATATAATATAATCTTAGAGGAGGTAGTAACTAAGCTGAAGTTGTAGAAGGTACCTCATACCAACCCCTACAAGGTCACATGGCTGAATAAAGGGCAGAGTGTTTTGGTGAATGAGCAGGTCACAGTGGAATTTTCAATTGGAGGCTATAAAGACAAGTTGGTTTGTGATGTACTACCCATGGATGCATGCCATCTTCTACTTGGAAGGTCATGGCAATATGACAGAGGTGCTATACATCATGGGAAGGAGAACACCATTGAATTCAAGAAGGATGGAAGAACCTTTAAGCTGCAGTCATTGACTGAGGATGATGAGGGGCAGTCCAAGGTGCCAAACATCATGTTGAGCAGTGGTAAAGAGTTTATCAGCAATCTACATCAAGGAGGTGAAGGTTATGTGGTTTTAATGCAGTCCAAAGAGGAAGAAAAGGCTGAAAGGACAGTCTTACCAGAAGCAGTCCAAAGGTTGCTTGATAAATACAAGAGTATAGTGAGTGATGGAACACCTGCAACTCTACCACCAAAGAGAGCAATAAGTCATCAAATTGACTTCATACCTGGAGCCTCATTGCCTAACAAAGCAGCATACAAACTCACTCCTGAGCAGAACCAAGAGGTGGCATGTTGAGAGTTGTTCTGAGTCAAAAGAGCATCAGCCCATGTGTAGTCCCAGTGGTTTTGGCAACAAAAAAAGGTGGTAAGTGGAGATTATGCACTGATTCTAGAGAAATTAATAGAATCACAATTAGGTATAGGTTTCCTATTCCTAGAATTGAAGACGATGGATTGTCTTGGAGGTGCAAAATTCTTCACCAAGTTGGATCTTAAGAGCGGGTATCATCAAATCAGAATCAAGGAGGGTGATGAATGGAAGACACTTTTAAGACAAATGATGGCTTGTATGAGTGGAAAGTGATGCCATTTGGCCTCTCAAATGCCCCTAGCACGTTCATGAGACTAATGAATGAGGTGCTTAAGGATTTCACAGGGATTTTTGTGGTAGTCTACTTGGATGACATACTAATTTTCAGTAAGACAGCAGAAGAACATTTGAAGCATGTGGAGATGGTACTTAAAAGGTTGCAAGAAGAATAGTTGGCAATCAACCTTGAGAAGTGTGAGTTCTTCAAACAAGAACTTGTGTATCTAGGCTTTGTAGTATCCCAAGGAATGTTAAAGATGGATCCAAGCAAGGTGGAAGCCATCCTAAACTGGCCTACACCAACCACAACAACAGAGGTAAGGAGCTTTCATGGTTTAGCTCAGTTTTATAGGAAATTCATCAGGAATTTTAGTGGTATATGTGCACCAGTTCTAGATACTATTAAGGGAGGTCTAAAAACAAAGTTTAAGTGGACTCAAGAAGCTGATAAAGGGTTTGAAAAACTGAAACAAGAAGTGGCAACCCAACCAATTTTGTTATTGCCTAGTTTTGATAAGTTGTTCATAGTTGAGTGTGATGCAAGTGGAGTAGCAGTAGGAGGAGTCCTTACTCAAGAAGGTAGGCCTGTAGCCTTTTTCAATGAAAAGCTTAATGAAGCCAAGAAAAAATACTCCACCTATGATCTGGAATTATATATTTTAGTGCAGTCCCTTAGGAACTAGAGGCATTATTTGTTGCCCAAAGAGTTTGTGGTCTTCACAGATAACCAGATGCTCAGTTACATCAACACCCAAGAGAAGCTGAGTAATAGACACTTGAAATGGATGGAATACATCCAAGCTTTCACTTTTACAATCAAGCGGAAGAAGGGGCAAATGAATGAGGTGGCAGATGCATTAAGCAGGAGAATGTTGAAAGTGCAGGAAATACAGCTGAAGAGCATTGGATTAGAGAGTTTCAAAGACCTCTATGGTGATGATGAAGACTTTTCAGAAGCCTACAAGGTATTCTCTGATTTTGAGAATCATTTTCATAGTCAATATGCTGAGTATACTTTGCAAAATGGACTGTTATTTAAGGGTAATCTGTTATGTGTCCCAAGAGGAGCAATGAGGGAAAATTTGATCCAAGAGAAACATAATGGCAGTCTTAGTGGGAATTTTGGAATAAATAAAACTTTAGAGCTGGTACAAAGATTCTATTACTGGCCTAAGTTGGCAAGAGATGTTAGGAAATATGTGGAGTAGTGTGTAGTTTGCATGAAAGCCAAAGGGGGATCCAACAATGTAGGTTTGTATCAACCTTTACCCATTCCCAATAGACCATGGGAGTGTGTTAGTATGGATTTTGTGGTAGGACTCCCCAAGACTAAGGCAGGGTTTGACAGTATTTATGTAGTTGTGGACAGATTTAGCAAGATGAGTCACTTTATCCCTTGCAAGACTACACATGATGCAAGTTACATAGCCCATCTTTTCTTCAAGGAAGTTGTAAGAATCCATGGATTTCCATTGAGCATTGTATTAGACAGGGATGTGAAATTCATGAGCCATTTTTGGAAGACTTTATGGAGCAGATTGGGTACCAATCTGTCATTTGGATCAGCATACCATCCTCAGACCGATTGTCAAACTGAGGTGGTTAACAAGGTGTTAGGTAATCTTTTAAGATGTTTAACCAAGGAGTATGGACAGACATGGGATATGGTTATCTCCCAAGCTGAGTATGCTTATAATGACAGTGTAAACATAACTATAGGAAAAAGTCCATTTGAAGTGGTGTATGGGATGCACCCAAGAGGCATATGTGAGCTCAGAGATTTGGAATCCATGGAGAATAGGAGTGGACATGCAGAAGACTTCACTCAAACCATGAAGGAGATACATGAGCAGGTTAAGAAGACAATCACAACAACAACACAAAAATTAAAGGATAAAGTTGATTTATCAAGAAAGGATGTGCAATTTCAAGTAGGTGACTATGTTATGGTCCATCTTAACAAATCAAGGTTGCAGAATGGAATGTCAACCAAAATGCAGATGAAAAGAGTGGGACCATGCAAGGTGCTAGCCAAGTATGGGAAGAATGCATACAAGGTAGAATTACCATCAGATTTGGGCATATCTCCAGTATTTAATGTTGCTGATTTGATCAGGTATAAGGGCACAGTCAGTGATGAGGTTCAGAACAGTCATGAAATCTTCAAGGATATCAATAATATACCCCTTCCTAAGCAAGAGAAGCCTCAGGCAAAAAAGATCTTGGAGTCCAGGGTGAAGAAGGCTACAAGACACAAGGTATACATGGAGCACCTTGTCAAGTGGAGGAACAACCATGAATCTGAGGCTACCTGGGTTGAGGAAGCTGACTTTAAGAAGCTAGGCATTGATCTAACACTGATATCACCTCAAATTCTTTGATCTTTGTGCTGAGAGTGGGAGAATGGTGCAGGAGCACCTGCCAAAGTGCCAAAGTGCAAGCTTAGTTAGAAGTTTTGTTTTAATAATCCTTTTTTTTGCTGTTTTGGTAAGGTCTTATGGACCATCTTATTGGTGGTTGAGGACCTTTTTGCTTCTTAGATAGAAGTTGAATAAATTGGAATCCTTTTGTGTGGTTGTTTCCTAAGTTATAGCAAAAGTTGGAAACCACATTGTGTTTTCCAGCAACATGCTTTTGGCCATTCTGAGGCTCGGGGAAGTAAATCTAACGATTTCTTGGCATTGTAAAAGGAAACTCTCAACTTTTCAAGTTGGTTGGATGTTTTGAATATTGGCAGACTTCATGAGAATAAAGAAAAACAGTGATTTTGTTGTGTAAAAATCTGATTTTCTGTTCTTGGCCGCGTGACTGCTGCTAAATGGATTAGAGGAAGCATTTTATGAGGTTTATAGCATGTAGTGAGGCCATTAGAATTTTTTTTTGGCACATTAAACTATTTTTTTCATTGCTTTCACCTATTTTGTATATACTGCGTTCTTTTCTGTTTTGTTGTTTTATCTGGTAAAGATCAGAAAAATGGAGTTTTAGATTGTTTCCAGACCGTACCAAGAAGTATGGGTGTAGTGGAAGCAAAGCTAAACTCCATTCCTATACATAATGTAAATGTAGGAGTCTTTGTGAGTTCTTTGGTGGCTAACAAATGGATGCCCTAGGTGAGCCAGAGCAGGCCCGGTTGGGGTAGTCTTGAAGGAAAAGTTCCATATTTTGCAAGGGAGTGAAGTTTTTTAAGAAATTATTTTTTGAGGATTTAGGGGAGTGTCTTGGCTCTACATGGTGATAAGGAAGAGCCTTTAACAACTCATTTGAATGAAGAAATTTTCACCAATCCTGAATCAGCCTGAGAAACCTAAGGAAACCCTAGTTTCTTGACCTTTTTGGTGTCTGGACAGTATAGAGCCTGAGCAGTCTTGAAACTATAGGAATCTTGGAGGTGAGGGCAAGTGAAACACGTTTCCTAAGCAAAGAACCATGTTACTTGGTGGGTTTAGGAGGAAGAAGCATCAAACCCCTGTTTCAGAGACCTAATTGGGGCTCAAGCCTACTAGCCTTTCAAACACAAGAACAATAGTTTCTTGGAAGCGATGGAGAACTTGTGAATGGAGGTTGATCAGGAGCCTTAGTTAGATGATTTTGAAGCCATGGAAGCTTTTCACACCCCTGCAACAAGATTTGGAAGTATTTGGAGTTGAGCTAGTCTTTAAGAGTATTAAGGGCTAGGAATTGCATGAGAGGGAAAGCACCAAGAAATGCTTGGTTAAGGCATTGTGATTGATTTGAAACTTGATAGCAGGATTGGTAGAGAGGACCAGGGGTGCCTAATAAATTTTAGGACCTATAGGTTGAGTGGTGGAGAGAAACACCAAGGGTTACTAGTTGGAGACCTAGAGCATTGAGCCAGTGATTGACTCAATCCAACCCTTGCCCTATCACTTTGCGTCGCCTCTTGCCTAGCTTCCTAGCTTGAACTTTCTACCACTTTTTAGCTGTGGGAAGCTTTTGCTTTAGCTTGATTTTTTCTGGAATTTCATCTCGGCTCTAGCTGTGGACTAGAACTTTTTTCTTTCTTCTTTGAGTAGCATTCTTGAAAAAACCTTTTAAGTGCTTTAAAATTTTTACATGCAATACCTTGCGATCTTTTCTCAAGGTGGTAGACGGGAGTTACCTTTTTGAATTTAATTCGACATGTACCACCAACCCTTTGGCTTGTGTGAGATGAATTACTTGCCATTTTGATATGAAAAGAATTCATAACTACAATTAGCAACTGTATTGTACAGCTTGATTTTCTTGGAATTTGAGCCAACACCTTGCTTAGCAACTTAAGTATTCATATGTGTTGGCAATTAATATCCCAAAAGGAATGATTAAGCCAAAGATGTGATCAACATTCGAAAAGATATGAGCTTTACCTTGGAATAAGAAAAACACCTCAAGAATGACACCTCAGTCTTTGGCCGTGCATAACACCGCCAATCATTGCCACCAGCTTAGGCTAATTAATTAGCCCTTATTATTTTTGCATGCAAAAAGCCGTACTCAGCAGACGCAACTAGTGGGAAATTCGAGCAAGCCTGGGCACAACTTTCAAGTTGGTACTCAATTAACATCAGGTTTATGGTAAGAAGATTACCACACATTTCCTCGCTTTTCCTATAAATAGGCACCTTAGCAGTGGAAAAATCACACTTAAGTGATTTGAGCAGATTTGGTATTAGGAAATTGGTTTAGCCGTTTAGCATTAGCAGTTGTGTAGTGTTCTCATAGGCTAGACTTAGGCAACTTGCAGAGGTAGTTCTAAGGTATTTGCAGAGAGTGACAGTATGCACACTCGAATTAGGCTAGTGTCGCATAAGTCCCAAACTGCTTTCTTAGGTGAGATTTCTACCAGGCACTTAAAAAGGATGACGAAGAATAAGCACTCGCTGGCTATCATAGCCATAAAATGGGTCTTGGGATGGGACTGCCTTGAGTATGAGGACAAATATAGGGTTAACATTGATGTGTGCTCACATTTTGTTGCCTCCATGTTGGATATAGGAGTTCCTAAGCTGTTGATTTTGTGTCTGGTAAAGGAAGTTTTTCCCAAGAAGTACCTGAACGGCCTCGGGGAGGTAGTGGAAAACTCTGCACATGGTGGGGGAATCTTGACTACGAGAAACCTTCAGAGGTTCATAGAAGAGGACACGGTTGTGTCGTGGATGCCATTTTTGAGTGGCTTTCACCTCCAGTCGCAAGATGAGCACCCTCAGAGGGTCACTTGAGCCTGCCACTTCTTGTTTCGTATCTACAATGTGGTACCGTTCTACGACATCAACTGGTACACGGACTTCAGGACCCTGGTGTTTCCTCTGCCTGCTTTTGCTCCTTTGGATGATGCTGCCACTCCTGAAGATGCCCCTACGGATGAAGATATTGTGGATGCTGCTATTGATGCGTCTTTTGCTACTACCCATTCTGTGGACTGAAGACTTCCGTGTTTTCTTTTTTCTTTCTAAAAACCTCATAGTAATTAGTCCATTTTTTGTATACATGCCTAAAAAAGGATTTTCGTAGTATATATGAAAGAAGCATAATAGACTTATATACTTTTAGAAGCGTGGCCTTTGAGCCATTTCGACAATATAAATACCAAAGTATATATATAATGAAAATATATCTTTATATAATCATCTTGTCATCTTCTCTTGGATTCTGCAATTGGGTCATCTTTTCCTTTTCAACATGTAGGTATCAATTTTGTATGTGGGTGTTTAATTTTTATGTTCTTTTCAGATATAAGTTTATTTTACTTACTCTCTTCCATAATGGGTCACTTGTTCTTTTCCGCCCCAAACCATAGAATAAATGAAAAAAATGGCCAACAAAGTAGAAAGGGAAAGAAGGGAGAAGCACTATAAACATATTTATATGGGTATGGTAAGCAAGCTTAATTGAATAATTTAAGGTGAATTACATTGAACGAAATTCCTAGCGCTTCTTGTTCCATAGTTTCTAAATCATATGTATTATGTTCTTTGCATTTAATTATCCTGAATGGGACCTCCCAAAGGCTATCAAACTTCCCGTGCTGACCTGGCTTTGCAACCCTTTCATTAAATTTTAGCACTAAGTTTCCACACTTTAGACCTTGGTCGGATGCTTTCTTGTCAAACCACCTTTTAACCACCTGTTGGCGGTTAGTCATGTCTGTTAGGGACTTTTCCTTTTTGTCCTGTACTTCTAGAAATTCAGCTAACTGCACCTCGATTGCAAAATTTTGTTCCACCTCAAGAGATTTCAGTAATTGTAGTGCTGGAATCTCCATGGAGATAGGCAATAAAACCTCTTTACCATATACTAGCTCATATAGTGAAGTCTTGAGGACTTGCTTTGGATTTATGCAGTCCACCCAGAGTGTTGCTCGAAGGTTTTTTATGCCATTCCCTTTGGTATTCTAACCCAATCCTTTTGAGGAGTCAGAGCAAATTCTTGTTTGTTGACTCGGTTAAGCCGTTCCCCTACGTGTAGTAGTTTGATGATGTTTTAAGGAATATGCCATGCGTAAGTGCGAATTGACTTACCTTGGAGCCCATGAAAGCTTTAGCATTGTCGAAGATGATAGTTTTGGGCAAGTTGAATCTCATCACCAATTCCTCTAGGAAATCCACTATCTCTGACTCCGTCACATTCCTTAGTGGCATGGATTCGATCTATCTTGTGAAGTAGTCTGTGGCCATCAAGATCCATTTATGTCCTGCACTAGAGGCTAGGTTGATCATTCCGATGAAGTCCAAACCCCATTGCACAAATGACTCATCAACCACTATCAGATTGAGAGGCATTGTGGAATTTTTCCTTCTTCCTGCAAAGAACTGACATTCCTTACAAATCTTTACCAAGGAGTAGGAATCATGAAATAGTGTTAGCCAAAAATACCTCGCGCATGATTTTGATGGTAGTGGTCTTTGCAGAGAAATGCTCGCCTGCGGGACTGTTGTGGTAAGTGTCGAGGATCCTTTTTGCTTTCTTTGTGGTAACACATCGCAATAGAATGCCGTTAAAATTTCTTTTGAACCAGATCCCTTCAATGAGCGTGAATCCACTGTTCTGTAGCATGTAGAATCTCCTCTTCTGAGAAGGAAGGCTCGGAGATATTTTCCTGTGTGCATAAACCTTACTCTATCCGCCAACCAACAACTTTCGAACTTTGACTCATTCATTAGGAATAGCTCTAACTACTCTTCTTCAGTGGCAATTTCTCCATCATGTGCGAGATATTCGCACAGTCCTCTTCCCTGAATAGTCTTTGTAAGCTTAACCTCAATGTCGTACTCGAGGATCTTGGTGATCCAATTGGCTCTTTTCTCGGTGATTTCTCCTTCCATAATGTATTCACGCACACTAGAATGCACGACATAGACAATCACCTTATTGCAAGAGATTAGATGTCAGAACTTCTAGAGTCCCTTAATTATTGCAAACACTTGCCTCTCTACAAAGTTGTAGTTTGTTTCATATTTCTTTAGGGTTCGAGAGTGAAATGCTATCGAGTTTTCTCCCTTGCCCTTGTCATCTTTCTAAGTTAGGACAGTAGCAATGCTTGACTTGCTACTAAATACATACATTATGAAGTCTTTGATAAGTCTGGGTTGACCAGAATAGGAGTGAAGGAGATAGCATCCTTGGATTTCTCAAAGGATTATTTGGCTTCTTTCATCCATTTAAATGTTTGATCCTTTTCAACATCAGGGTGATTGGCCTAATTATTCTTGCGAAATCAGAAATAAATTTGCTAACAAAATTTATCTTCCCCAAGAAGGACTAGACGCCTTTCTTGTTGACCGAAAGAGGCAGCTCTTTGATTGCTTTCACCCGCTTGGGATCAATTGAAATTCCCTCTTTGGACACTACGTGCCCGAGTAGCTTGCCTTACGGTACTCCGAAGACACATTTTTTTGGGTTTAGGGATATCCCAAACTCCTGAAATTTCTTGAAAACCATCTCAAGGTGGTCAAAATGATCATCCTTGGATTTAGAAAACATAGTCAAATCATCCAGATAGATTAGGATAACCTTATTGATCAGTTCACTACAAGCGATATCCATTGCCCGTTGGAAGGTGGATCCTGTATTTGAGAGGCCGAAAGGCATCTTAGCATATGCAAACATTTCCCACTTAGTAGTGAATGTTGTCTTGTGTTGATCTTCTTCTTTAACCCAGATCTGATTGTAACCAGAGAAGCCATCTAATAGGGAAAACATCTCTGACCCTGCCACTATCTATAGGATTGACTCCATTGAAGGTAGCGAGTAATGATTCTTCAGGGATGCTTTGTTTAGATCCCAAAAGTCTACACATAGATGGATATCTCCATTCTTTTTTTAGATGGAGACCAAATTGGATATCCACATGCTATGCTTAATTGAGAAGACAATCTGTGATTGGATTAGCTTTGTTAATTCTTGCACAATTAGCACTTCAATCTTGGGGTTGACTGGCCTCTATTTTTAGCAGACTAGTTTTGCGTCTTTCGCCAGCTCTATTATATGTTGGATGATATCAGGATCATATCCCCTGAGGTCATCATATGACTAGGCCACCACTCCTTCATACTTTTCACAAAATTTGATGAGTCTTTCTTTATCATGATGCACGACATCCTTCCTGACTTTGAGCTTTCTTCCATCTCTGACCTAAAGATCCGCATAGTCACTTTTTTCTGCTACAAACTTCCTCTTGTCATTCCTCGCATCGTCAAAATAAAAAAGGTTTTCGAGAGTGACCAATCCCTTTGGAAGCTTGTTGGATCTCAGTTGAATGATTTGTCCTTCATAAGCTTTAGCGATCTTCGGTTGGAGATCAAAAAATACTCTCGATTGCTGGATAAATGAGGCAATGTGTTCATCATTGTCAAACACTTGCCAGCTTTGGTCGTTGTCTAGAACTATTGGTCAGATTATCACTTGTACAAAGTGTTTGTTGTGAACGAGGTCAGAGGCGAGATCAAATAGGGATCTGATTGCTGCCATGTGATCTGCATCTGTATTTTGTTCTCTGGGAATTGTTTGAATGTTGAAGGATTTGATGCCCTTAATCAGGTCCAAAACTCGGTGTCTATAGGATCACATGTAGATATTCTTGGCTACAGAAATTCCACGGACTTGATTGATCACTAGTTTGGAGTCTTCGAACACCATTAACTACTTTATTCCCATCCGTTCCGCAAGTCTTAAACCTTGCACTAGTCCTTCGTATTCAACTTCGTTGTTTGAGCAAGTGAACTAGAAGCGGAAAGAATTCAATGTATTTTCATTGTGTGGGGATATTAAACATATCCTGACCCATTCATTGACCTTACATCTTGCTCCGTCGAAGTGTAACATCCACAATTCTGAGGCTTGACCGCTCTCAAATTCTTTGACGACCTTTGGGAGAACGTGATCTTCATCATAGATGGCATAGGTGCCCAACTTGGTAGCATGGTAGTTGCTGAAAGGATCAACATCTATATCTTCACTCAAGAGAGCATCTTCTTGATCAGTGCGATCTTCGATCACTTTTTCATCTTGTAGTAGCTCAACGCAATGCATTTCGTGCTTGGTGATGGAGGTATGCACGACTTCAAAGTTTATCATGGCTTCATCGGCCACATGTTTAGAATGCATAGCCTTAGAGACTATCTTCATTTTCACACCATGCTTGTTCCTGAGAATCATGTGTGACCAATCCAAGGACAAGTTTCCACCTACCTTCAAAGTGAATTCTCGGGATAGACAGAGGCTAAACATGGAAGGAACATCTATGATCATAGTGTCTTGCAACACTGTGATGCTAGGGCAGGCGAATAGAGTCAAGGGGAGTTCTTTGATGACGCCTACAATTTTGACTTTGTTTCCATCCAGCTGCATAACTCCTCTTTTTAAAGGTTCATAGCTAAGCCCTAAAGCTCCAGCTATCTGTTTCAGCATGACTGTGGTGCTGGCACCAAAATCAATCATGGCATTGTGTAATAAATTCTCCCCCACAATGAGAGTTAGGAAAAAGGGTTTTGGCTTTGGATTGTCCTTTACCTCGGTAGGAACCTCCACTATGCTATTCATGAGAACTTTGGCAGGAGGTGATTGATCAACGACTTTCTCTTTGAGCGACTACTCCATTGGCTTTATGCTTGCGTCTTCCTAAAGAGCCTTCTGTAGTAGTGTTTTTTTCTCCGGAATAGCTCATATATCCCAAAGAGACACATTGGCAAATGGTTTTTTCAATTGTTCCACCACATTGAAGGGTGGTAAATTTGGAGATTTCTGCTTCTTAGCTCTTTTTATAACAATTTCCTTCCGCGGCGGGCATTGTTGTACCACTGCAGAGGTACTAGGTGTTTGGTTAGAAAGATTGATAAGTTGCAAACTAGCTAGTTGCAGGATGAATGGTTCACTCGTGAATCTCCTCTTTGAGTGAGTGTTGTAATCAAACTATACCTATGGTGTTTTAGATGTGGATGCATCATTGGAAAACACCACTTCTTCCTCCTCCATCCATGAGAAGAGTGCGTGATCAAGAGCGATGTCCACTTCTTGCTCCAATGACATCCCTTGCATTTGTGTGGTGACCACCACGTTATCCATCTGTGAGGAGGTGTACACATAGCTTTTGAATTTGATGTCATGCCTTGACTGTGCTGCTTCACCACCTTTTGTTGTAGGTTGTTGTGCGAACAGTTTTAGGGCATGTGTGAATCACCACAAGGGAAGTACCAGGGGTTGGTGTCATTAATTAAATTATTTTTCCTTACAGTTAGCTCTCTTCTCGAGCTTAGATTAACGCTTTGCAACAGAGTGGGTACTAATACTATTTGATTGGTTGTTTGTGCCTGTAGATATGTGTGAGTGCTCCCTTGGAACTGGTTCTATTGGTAAGAAGGCCTTCCACCTTGGTAATTTTAATAAGTTAGCTTCAAAGGCACAACTTGGTTGTGCTTGATGATAGTTATTTCATTAACAATAGTCTGCAACATTTCCTTGAACTCACTCATCTCCTCCTTTAGAGATCTAGATGTAGAGGTGACATTCTGTGGCATGCTTAGATATGTGTACATAGATTGAGGAGGAGCTTGCACACTGGTAGAAGGAATCTCCTGAGCAGGAACTGATATTTCTAGAAATATGGGAATGATGGGCCGAGGTGGCAACTTCCCGACGTCTATCAAATTGTTCTCTGCCTTGACAACAGTGTTGTAGGCATCTGGTAGTGTGGTCTCACCTAAAGACTGGATCATAATTGAAATGTCGGGGTTGATAGACTTTAAGTAGAACATGAACGCTAAATCAAGCGGCAGGTAGATATCAACTTGGATTCTCTGCCAACTTGTATGGAACCGAACATTGAAGTTAGCCATGGCTTCGTGCGAAGCCCTCTTTATGACTAACAACTAATAGTATAGCTAGGATTGGTCTCCATTGTTTCGAAAATATCTGATAGAAAGGATCTTTGAGATCATCCCAGGTGCTGATAGTGTTTGGTTGTAGCATTCGGTACCAATCTAGTGCTTTACCTCTGAAAGAAGTGGCAAACAACCTTAGTGCTATATTTTGGTCTATAACATCATGTACTAGATATACGTCTGCAACATCTTGTAGATGTTTGGCTGGTGTTCTTGAGCCGTCTCTGATAAATTTAGGTATAGCTTTTAGGGAAAAGATCGGGATAATGGCCCAAACGGAAGGTGCTACTGACGCTACAAGAGGACTTCCGGTGTCCCATGCCACATAATTTTTGCTAGTAGTGGACAACATGGCTAATAGAAAGGGTAGAGGGAGCAGAACGTTTACTAATTGGGTCGCAGGCTGTATTGTCCCTAATGGTGGTACTAATAAACTAGGATTAATTGTTGTTTGGGACCTAGTAACAGGCCGATGGCTCATACACCCTTCTAAAAATTAGGTTCATTGAAGATCAGTCCCACCAGGCGTGCCAGGAAAAAGAAAAATTGTTGATGCCAAAAATTGGCAAGGTAAAAACCTTTTGTGGGAAACTCAGTTTATGGGGGACTTATTGCCCTAAACTAAGTGACTTCCAGATTTTTAAAGAAGCTAGATTCTTTTGTAATTGGTTTTTGGAATCGGGAAAGGAAGCAAATATAAAAATAAAGTATCTAACTAAGGCGATGTGCCAGAATTTAGATAAAAGGCATGGTAAATCTATCTTTTGGATATGATTTAAGGGCCCGTTCAACAATCTTCTATGTCCTAGAACAACAAAAATTAGAGATTGAAGCATGAAAATCTCATTCAATGACATAAAATAATCTTCACACCCATTTATTGAAAAGAGGAGTCAAAAGACATGATCTAAACCAACAATTTTGCATTCAAATTATGGAAGATTGACAAATAAACCATTCAAACAATAATGCCACAGTATAAAGTTTATCAATTGCATAAGAAAATAGAGAGGCCAAACAATGACACAGTTTGTGAGTTCTTGCAATAATCTAAACAATAAAAGGCCTGGTGTCTTTCTGAAATCTTGTAATTCTTGGACCCGTGGAACTTAGAACATGTAACCTATAATCTTCAAACTCGAAACCCCTTTACTAAAGCAAAGAGCAGCATATATAGTGAGCCTTCCACCGCTTGGCGAGCAGTAACCAAAAATACTCTAAATTATGAGCAATGATGTCGAAGCAATGACTCCCCTCAACCATTGTAATAGAAAAGGTTCGAGCCATAACATTTGGTCACTCTCCATTCAGGTGCACCCTTGCGAATGATGACAGTGGTCTTGGAAAAGTCCCATGCAAACAAGTGTTGCCTCCTAGAATAGGCAGTTAGAACACATGGCAACATATCATAGCCCATATTTTTCCCCATTCCTTGCATTGAAGAATCATGCGCTGAAGAGATGCATGGCAACATTTTGCTACCCGCGATCATTTTTCCATTTCCTATGTCAAAATCTTGCGCTGAGATGACACGTAGCAACAATGTTTGTCATAGACGCCACATGTGGGGCCCACCAAATATTTATGCGATTGGGAGCAACGTGGCACATAGGTGGGGCTCGATGAGGAAGCGAGGGGAAGCAGTTAAAATAGCTTGCGGTGAAGACATGCGGGAGCATAGTGGGGGTGGGTAGAAGAGCAAAGGAGAGAGTTCCTTCGGGGAGCGTTGAGCGGACATGTGGTTGAGGCCGATGGTCATTTTTCAAAAGGGGCCATTGATATTTATTGAAGGCATGGATCAGGGCTTAGCAAAAACAAAACCCAAAGGGAACATGGTGAATTTTGTGTTCACACTTTTGTCAAAAGACAAATATTGAGTCAAGATTTGTATAGATCTACTAAGAGGAATGCATAAGAAAGAAAATTAGGAGGCAAGAATCCATTCTTGCTTGAGGTATCAAGAGATGGTGATCCCATTAGGCCAAATGTTGCAAAGTGGGCCACCGAGTTGGGTGTAAGATGTAGGTCCCATTTAGATATTTGCAAATCAAATTTTGCAGAACAAGATCCACAAGCCGTGGAAAATGTTATACAAAAAATGGAAAATTCTTTTGAGACTATTGGTGGACAAATATTTAGAAAATATTACAAGCAAATGATGAAATTTTTGATTAACAATTATAGATACATGTGCAGAAAAATAATCATGTTGGGAAAAGAGAGGTTCAACTCCAGTCTATCTCCCAAAGAGTGGAAGGCATTGAGAGAAAGTATGCATTTTGAAGAATATTTGGTAAAGAGTAACAGAGGCAAGAGAGCAAGAGAGAATGTGAGGGTTGGATATACATTTGGCCAAGGTGGGTTGCACGCCAAAATGGAAAAATTTGCAGTAAGTGTATGGCTTTTTGCTTCAATTTACATTGTGTTATTTATTTCAATTTTTTATTGAACCGACTATAGGTTGAAATTCACATTGTATTTTAGGTGGAAAACAATAATAGAGAAGCCGGTACAAAAGATATTTTCAATTATATGGCAGCACTAGATGCTAGTTAATCTAAGAGTAGGATGAAGTTGAAATCTAGTTCGTCAACAGAGATTTCACAACCATCTGTTCAATGCCCAGTAGGATCCTCTATAGATCATGTGAACTCATATGAACTAGGGTACAAAAAGGTAATGAGTTGCATATTAGGTCTTAGTCAACAAGTTACCTAGTTGGCTGAAACCATTAACCCTATAGTTTTTGCATGGAATGAGCATAAATCCATGGATTGAGATGAGGTAAGAGGCTCTATTGATCTCATTTCTTCTTGTTTGGCAGTTCTATATGCAAATGCCTCTTACTATGTAGATTATTGAAATCTGAGTGTAGGAGAATCCAACCCAGTTTTTTTATTGTTGGAGTGATCCATAAAATGTTCTTTTAAACAAATTTATAGTTTGCATTCTTTATTTGACTATTGAATGCTTTGTATATTTTTTTGCATGATGGTTAAACCACATGTAGAGCAATTTTTTCAAATCAATAGGAAAACAAAAACATCTTCAGGGTGTCAACAGAGTTGCCGATATTGATAGTGATGAAGTGGACAAGAATGTGCAACACAATCATCTTAGTTGTACTAAAGTTGAGGTAATTAATATAATAGTTGTCAATTATCTGTCCCAATGTTTTGTCATTCTTCATGGTTAAATGTTCTTTTGGACAAAAAATTATAGCTTTTGCATTCTTCACTTGACTTATATTAATTTGTGCATAATGATTAAACCATATGATGTAGAGCAATTATATGAAAGAAGGACAAAAAGAAAAAGGCCCTGTCAATAGAACTCTCTACAAAGCTATACAACTTAATGTCTGCAATGACATTGATAGTGGTTATGATGATGAACTCGATGAGCATGCACATGATATGCATAGTGGTAGTCATGCTGAACTCGAGGTGAGTGCTATGAAACCGCATGCAGGTAAGTACTATTCAAGTAACTAATGGTTATTTTATTATCTAAATAAGGGTAATCATTACCTATTTGATAGAAACTGGACATTAGAATAGTGAAGTGTAATTAGCTAGTATACATAGATTATGGAATTAAGGGAGAACATATAACTTACATATGGAAGCTTAGAGCTTAGTTGTAATAGTGTGTTTTATAAAAGCACATACAAATACTGATTTGTACCAAGACATGAGACATTACATACAACTGTCAAAAACAATATAATGTGTATTTTATTTTATTTTTGTAGAAATTTATTGATAAACTCCAAGAAGGGGATACAGTTGAGGTGTTGGATCCGCATGATGGTGTTGTTGCGGGCATTGGGTGGGTTCACTCACTATCTATTATACATGGAGTCAAATTGAAAGGAACAGGAGATGAAAATGTGTGTATTTTATAGGTCTCAAGTAACATACCCCTTCCTCATGTAGATAAAATAGATGGATTTGTCCGTTTGAAAGAGAAACTAGGGACCTTCACACAGTGGCCACTAAAATATTTGAAAAAAATCACAGAGTTAGTCGTAAGTGTAGAAAGAGAAAAAGAATGGTTAGCGGCAACAGAGTGTGGAGAGTGAAGTTGTAGATAGAGAATGTATTGAGCCTAAATAAGTTGAACCCAAACAAAAACCAAAAAATCTGATTTGGGTGTACATTCTATGAGTAGAACAGAGAATGTTCTATCTTATGCACCTATAATGTAAAACCCCTTGATTATGTTTTTCTCTTTTTGTTTGGGTTCGACTCATTCAAACTGGTGCATTATACAAGATGGGATATGTTGTTGTGTAAGCAGTAGACGTAGAGAACAGGGGTGTAGAAAAATAAGTAAATACATACCAGATAAAGAGGTGTAGAGAAGAGGAAAAGTTGCAAAGAGTGCAACATACATGTATGTGCAGTTGCAAATAAGTTGCAACATAGAATTGTCATCAAAATTGTAATATCTTGCATAACCAAAAAAAAGGCATTATAACACAGTTTTCTCAGTCACAACACTGAGAAACACACTTTGTAATAGTACATTTTTCAAAGAAGACACATTTATGTCTTATATCTGCTGTAAGAACATGTTGTATCAATAAAATTTTAGTATTTTTCCTTCTTAATAACCATTTCATTATGTGCAAATGAATGATTGATTATGTTTTTTTGTGTTTTTTATATGTTTAAACCTCAATTAAAGCATTGTCTCATTTCCAACACTTATAGGCAGAAATTAGTGAACAAAAACAATTAAATAAACTACCAATTGACTAAATATACTACCAACTAAGAGAAATCAGTGTTAATAAATATGACTAAATATAATGATTATGCAATTAATAAACAATGTATCAATATATCTATCGGTTTATAGAAATCAATGAGCAAAAATAATTAAATAAACTACCAAATTGATCAAAATGATGATTAAAATTAATGACTAAATACACTACCAATGGACAGAAATCAGTGAATAAAAATAACTAAATAAGTGACCAGTTAACATCAATCAATGACTAAATTAACAACAAAATATACCAATGAATAAAAAAATGATTGAATAAGTGACCAGTTTAAAACATTCAATGACTAAATTAACGGCTAAATTACACACTACCAAATTAATCAAATTAATGACTACATCAACGTCCAAATCGATCAATCAGACGACTAAATTAATGAGCAAGTCGATCACTCAGATGGATAAACCAATGACCAAATCGATCAATCAGGTGACTAAATTAATGACCAAATCGATCAACTAAATGACTAAAAATATTTTATTCATCAATTCGGTCACATTATAAATGATTGGCAATAAACTACTATTGGTCACATGACTATGTTCAGTCATTTATAAGCAGTTTTTAGTAGTTTTTTCAGTCACATATTGTTGTTTTTATACTACGGATTGTGTGAGCATCCGGATGAGTCAAGAGGTGAAACCTTGAGGGAGTACATGTTTTTATATGTTATTTATGATGCTATAGCTGATTATCAGTTTGGTGCTTTCTGGAAGAGGTTTACAAGTATTTTTCAAAGTTGGGACTTTCATGGTGACAGGTACACAGGTTGTCTTCGGTTTTGAGGACATGGTTTGAGACTTGGATTCTTTTATGGGTGATAGTTGAGTGTAGGTATAGCGATGACTATGGCTATGGTTATGGTGTCATGGATATGCAGGTACATTTGATACATTGGCATGACATGATCATGTATGTGGTGTTTGGTAGTGATATGGTTTGATGTTAGGAGATTGTACTTATCTTCTTGATTCTTGTTTGGTTCCTTGATTATGATTACTCATTTGTGGACATGGTTGGAAAATCAAATATATGGTTGATTTAGTGTTTGAGTCTTGATGTCTACACGATTATCTTCTTTGATATATTAGTTTGCAGTTACTAATGTGATGATGAGTTTGCATGTTTCAGTGGTTTGATCTACGAGTTATGGAGTTGTATGGATTGATCACCCATTCAGTTGCAGTGGGATGACTTAGATGTGGACTATCTATATCCACCAAGTTTGATTCATTTTTGTTGTAGATTTCATTAGTTGGCCTTGTCTATGGTCATTTGTGCATTGTTATGTTGTTTCAGGATTGAGAGGATGGATGATTTGAGTACTTGATTAGTCAATTTATGGGACTTGTAGCATGTGGTTTGATCACGATGTCATGCTAGCTTGGTACATTCATTGGTTATACACTTTCAATGGGAAATTTTGACAATGATGACTTGGTGGTGTTGGATTGGTTTGTGATGTTTTGTTGGAAGTTGTATGTATCTTCTTGGCTTGGAGATCTTGGTTTACTTGTATGTTACTGACATTGCAGCTGAGTGTGTGTAGACCTAGATGATCTTCATGGAGAGGATGGTAGTCATGGTGCCATGTGTAGCTCGTACCACGGTTCAGTAGGAGTTGTTGGTAGTGACGTGGATGCATCATTGGTGATAGTTATCTTCATGTGATTGGATATATGGTTTCTTGGTTTAGAGTGAGTTTGTTATGGTGTCATGGTACACTCTTGATTCTATATTAGAGTTTGGGATATTACATGTTCTCTTGATACCAAGATGTTTGCATTGGTGCATGTGATCTCCTAGGAGGAGATGGTTAGATCATGTTGTCATAATACGTTTTTGATTCTACGGTTGGAGCTTTGACATTGATCGTAGTAGTTCTCTTTGTATTAAGTACATTGATCATTTTCTTGATTAATTCATGATGGTGCTATGTTTCATTTAGATTTTGGCATGGATTGATTGATTACAGGTGCTCGTGGATACTTCGAGATGTAGGTGATGGTTGGAGTTCTCTTGTGATTAGAGATATTTGCTTGAGATGGTTACTCTTTGGAAGTTTCAATAGGAAGACTGAGGAGCTTTCACATGGATATGGATGTGAGTTCATGATGGACCGATAGAGGAGATTATTCTTGGAGCAAGTCATGATGACTTGGTTATCCTAGAGGAGCATTCTCATTCCAAACTCTTGGTCTACTCGACAGTTTATTATTTGAGAGGTATTTTCCCATTATATCTTTTAGATGTGTTATGTTTCATGCTTTGATTTCTCATGGGATTGAGTTGATTCATGGTGATTGATTATGGATAATAATTTGAGGATGGTTTAGCATGAGTTTATATGCTTTATCTTTCATAGATATGGATCTTGAGCTAAGGATAGTTAGTTCTAGAGGATTCATTTTGAGGGATGTTTGGGATGGTTATCTCCTTGTGCATTTGAGTTTATGATATCATTATTTGATGAGGATTGTTAGGAGATGGTTTATGGGCTGATTTCCAGTATTGGGGATGGTTAATTTGAGTTTCATCTTCTTGATTTGAGAGGATTACATCCATTTTGGCATTGTTACATTGATTCATATGTTTTACTTGATCTATGAGATTGAGTGTTATGGGTGTTGTTGAGGCTTTTCATTTGGGGTTGTTAGGAGATCATAACAAAAAAAATACACTTTTGAGGTGTTGGTAGGAGGACATTATGATTCACAAGTTTTCTCTTCTTTGTGGTTTCTTCCTGGATGTTCATTTGGGGTGAATGGTGACAACATGTTGTGAGAGATTATGGAGCTTTTTGGGTTGCATGTGTGGATCATTGTTATTGTTCTTGGTACTTCATTATTGATCATTTATCACACCTTGATATAGTGTTGATTGGTATACTTGATATGCTTTGACATTACCTATGCAGTGGGAGTTCTTGGATATGTAGATTCTTCATTGACAAATTTGATACAGGGAGCTTGATTGTAGTTTACAGGTTGCATATGTTGTTGGCATGAGTTTGTTGATGTATTGATACCTTGGAGGTATGGATAGTTCGATGTATTAGCATGTGTTGTGGATGCTATTTCTGATCATGTGGGTTTTTTAGTTTGCAACAACTTGTTTGGAGCCTTTGTTATCACTTGGATTTGATGCTTGTGTTCTTGGATTGGTGCACTTTCACTTTGCTATGTTCCTTTTCTTCCATAGGTGGCACATTAGACGATGAGAGGAGTTCTTGCTTGAGATGGTGGTCACTTTGTTCTTATTGCACAAGTATCTTGATGGAGCATGAGAGCATGTTACAGGTTCATGTGGTTTCATGTATGGCTACGATGATGTTTATCATGCATTGATACCTTATGCAATATATTCAACAAGTGGGAGAATGTTGAGATATGGTGTTGTACACCATTGCATAAATTGATTTATCATAATATTTTAATTAAATAATTATTTAGTTGTGATGCACCTTGGTGGTGTGGTTAATCACACTAGGTAATTATTTGGGGACCCACTTATATTGCATTGTAACATTGTATTATTATTTAATGTGTGGGATACATGTGATAATAATTTAATATTGGGGAAATATTAAATAATGTGATGTCTTAGTACCCAATATTAAAAAATGGGTTAGTGGTTTTGTATTCACATAATTTTTTGGTACATGGTTTTACCTTACCATTAGTTGTACTTTGTGTGACCTTGTGCCTATAAAAGCAAACACATGTGTAGTGGTTTAGGTTGCTGAGTGGGTTGGCTGTCATTATTGAGTCTTCTTGAGGAGTTCATTTGTGAAACATGGCATGAGATGTGTGGATTCATACTCGGACACATGTGAATGTATTGGAGGGATTGATGCTTCAGAGGTATTCATTGTAACTCCTGTATTGGTTTATTGTTGAATAATATGATGGAGTATGGATGCTTTTGGAGGCTGGGTTTTTCCCTCTTGAGGGTTTTCCCAGGGTATATCATGTGTTATCTTGTGGCTTGTCTATTTGATCTATGCATTTGGTAAAATTGTATGCATGTTTATCTCTCATGGGTTATGTAGGAAATTATTTAAGATCGTGGGTTTGAATGCAAAATTTCCTAACAGGTTGAAAGTCCTTTTGTTGTCGGTTGATAGATCCTTCAATGTAGGGGTTAGTTTATTCCAAAGGCATATTTCATCATTAATAACTATAGTTAATCACAAAACTCCATTAAATTTTATAGACATTCAAGAATTCACAAAACCATTTATCAATATAATATATTATCTTCAATGCTTTAAATACTTAAAATATATGAAAATGTCTATAAATTTCTTTGAAAATTTTCAAAAATATGATGAAAATTATGAAACTAAAGCAAAGAAAATAGGAAACCTCTAAGGTTGATCAATAGACATGGATTCTCCAAGATCTAAATATTTTTTGGAGGTATCCACTATATCTAAACACGAATGTGATGCCTGGTGCTAGAATGTCAAAAGAGGTAGTGAGGTTGGGATTAAACTAAAAAAGGATGGGATACAATAGGGTTAAAATTGATATTTAGGTTTGGGAGGGGGAGGAATAAGTTCAAGGATAGAGGGTTTGAGAACATATGGGAAGGAGTGGTACAAATCGATAGAAGGAATGTGCTAAGGTTCATGTAAGGAGGACAAAGTCACAAAATAAGAAGGTAGTAGATGTAAATTCTTAATAAATAAGGATAAAGGGAAGGTTTAGAGACTAGGGAAAGAGTAGAATGGTGGGGGAATCTTGATAGGGGATGAGATATTTTTAGGGTAAAATACCTCAACTACTATAGATTTTTATCAATATCTTCTAGAACAAGGATGTTCCTTAGGTGTTAGATGAGAATCAAGTTGTATTTGGTAAGGAGAGGGGAGAGGAGGCATATATGATGTTAGAGTAGATTTAGGTTGGGGTTAGGAAATGAGTTTTGGGTGAGGTTTGATTTAGGTTTGGGAGGAGTTTTGATATATTTTTAGTTTTTGGTTAGGGTGGAGGTTAGGATCGATTAAGGGGTGAAGGGGATGGCTGGGAGGTTAAGAAGAAGGAGTGAGTAGAAAATTTCCATTAATGAGATTCCTAGGGTTGGAGAGGGGATAATAAGGGTGATAAGGAATGGGATAAATGTTACTAAAGAAAGGATTTTTTATGAATTGGAAAAAAAAGAGATGATCTACATCACCTGAATCCAAAGGTGGCTTAGGATGATATGAAAGTGATCACTAGTACAAATAACATAGTATAATACATCTATGATTTTGGTCCCATGTGGATGGGGAGGATTAGGTACTTAATATTATTAATGAGGTTTATATTAGAAAATCTCAATGATATTCTTAAAGTGGAAAAGGGATCACTCCTATGTAATACTGACAAGGTATCATTATTGATCTGGTATTCTTGTGTAATAATATTCAAGGAAAAATTATTGTCCACCAAAACAGTAATAACATATATAAATAAAATGTTTGTCTTAGTGGACCCTACTAGTCATTGTGATGGTCTAATCAATATGTAAGGTGATAAGAAGGGGAGGAGGGAAAATATAACTAGAGTGAGAATTAGATGGATCACTCTCAATGACACCTATTATCTGTAAAAAAATAGATTTTGGAGGAAGGAGATATGGAAAGTGTGATGAGGTCAATAGAGGAAATAGGAATATTTGGAAAATAGAACATGGTACCATAGGACATACATAATTATCCATGTATTTTTGTGTCAAACAATTGGTAATTATTTATAAGTTGGTATTACTAAGTGACTCTAACTTATTACCTTTTTTATTCACTACCTTCACTTGGATTGTGTTACAATTTTCAATAAAATCCTAAGAAAGGTGTCACAATTCCATACACCACTCAACATCATGGCTATTGACCCATTGGTATTAGAAAAATAACTTAGGATCATATGTTTTGGGAGGGGAAGACTTAGGTCTAAAGATAATATGGGAGGAATCTAAATAAGGTTATGGGAAAAAGCTAGTTGAGGAGAGAACAAAGAGAATCAAATAGCCCAGTCCATTAATTGTTGGCTTGAGATCAAATTGATACATCCAACAAAAAAATGAAAGAGGGATACAAGGCCTTCTTCATTGATAGAATGTTTAGGATTTGATTTTAAAGGGAAATTAAATTATTATTATCCTTCTTTGAAAGGCATGTGGATTGATGTGGAAGAGAACACAAATGATGATATGACATGGGTAATTGGACCAAAGAAGAATAAATGGCCTCAAGGTGATATGTCATATTCTCATTATCCCTTAAGACAATGAAAAGGTGAGGGAAAGAGGGATATGTTATACAAAATATCTCATCATGAATGATTGTGATAAGGTTTCCAATGAAATTTATTGAATATCTAAATCAAGAAAGAAAGAGACTTTAGAGAGAAAATATTGATAACAAAGAATAAAAAAATGATTTTTTGTTTGGATCTTGCTTATAATGCATAAGTCCTATATTAACCTAGAAGTGTACTATGATAGCATGGTTGATCTCATCAAATCAATGGATGAAAGGTTTATATAAGGATGAAAACCAATATAAATGTGTATCCTTAAGGGAGTGAGGAAAGAGGTTATCTCACATACGATCATTAAATAACTAGTTGATGCATGTAGTGGTGAAAGAATAAATATGGATTTTGATATCACCCTTCCCATTGTATATTTAATTTAAAGGACAAAGTGATTTGAACTATGGTAGAAAAGGATGGTCTAAAATTTTTTAGGGAGAGAGGTTCTTAATGGATGTTGATGGTTTTTGTTATCAAGAAGGAGTAAGAAGAAATATTAACAAGTCAATTTTGCTCGACTCTCATATTTTAGTGTAATTAGGACAAGAATCAATGGGGGGGTTAGGAGGAGAAAGAGTAGTGGAGGCTTATGTTGTCAAGGTAGGATGAGAGGAGATAGAGGTTGATAAATAAATGATTTGATATGGGGAGAAGAGGTGTCTAAGGCAATAAAAAGTAAGCTAGTAGGGTAGGAAAAGGGGAGGGGTTACAAGGAAATAATATAGGTATAAGAGAAGAAAGTGTTAGAGTTATCATGCATTAACTAATAATTAATTAATCTTTAATTAATTATTAATCTAATTTATCCTCACACACTTTAGCTAAACTTAGGAATGCTTTATTAGTTGAGTTAATATTAGATCATTATGTCACATCTCATGTGATGTTGACACTTGTCATGATCTAATCCATTTTTTAGTTAGGGATTTGCTCTTATAAGCATTCAACCCTCATTGTAATCAATTCACGGGAGAAGATCTGTAGCTTTCATATCTTCTTGAAAGTTTCTCTTTTATGTAGCTTTTTCTTGTTAATGAATATTGCACATATTTGTTTGCAGATCTTTTGTGTGGAAGGTGTCTTTGTTTGTTGTTTGATCCTATGGCTCTTGGTTTTGTGCTTGTTTCACAATTCTAACATCATATCAGAGTGTCCTTTCTTGATTTATGAGGTTTTTTTCTTCAACAAGGGTTGCAGGCTTCAGATTTGAATTTCCTTTGCTTTCTTTGCAAATTTTGGAGGTGGGCATTTTTTGAAGCATTTTTGTGTGAAAAGGACCTTGTCGTTGGATCTAGAGTTGTCGAGAAAGTCAAATTTGGATTTTGTTTCACCTAAATTTGATTCTATTTGTCAGATCTGTGAAGGTTTGAAGAAAGGGATTTTTTGCCAGATCTAGGGGTGCCTAATTTTTTGAGGTGTTTTGAGCCCAAACGGACCTCATCGTTGCATCCAAAGCGGCCAAAAACCTTAAGATCGCTTGTCAAATCATCAAATTTGGTGAAGTTGGCCTCTAAGGAAATTTTTTTTGTCCAGGGGCCCGTACGGCCCTATATGGACTCCTGTACACGTAGATAAAAAAAAATCACAATTAAAATATGCATGGATCGGCGTGATTTTTTTAAAAATTTCTTTATTTTTTAAGAATTTTTCTTTTTAAAAAATATCATTAACAAGTGTGTAGGGTTTTTGAATTTGGTAGGGCGGCGTATTTTTGGTGGGGCGAATTAAATGAAGGTACCTGCAGGTACCTACTTATGTAGACTTGCGGGCCTCACATTCCTATTGCCGGCCTTCATTTAACTACTGGTGGCAATCTTCTAGCCACCGACGACGTTCTCCAACCGACGGGTTTTTGTAACCGGCCAACTTGTTTTCCACCGACGACGACCTCCACAATGCCGACCGACGGCATATTCTCGACACACTACATTCTCACCGACGACGAAGGGACTATGGCGAATATTTCGTTGGCGTGGAGAATATTTTGTCAGTCGCTTTTTTTTGTAGGGGAGGCCGATATTTTTTCCATCAATGGGGAATATTCTAAGAATATTTCATTGATGTCAGCATGACGTCAGCGGTATGGATGTACCCTATGACCCCATTTGACCCCCTTTGTGACCTAAAAGGGGTTTTTTTCATTTGGCCATAACTTGGGCATACGATATCATTTTTCAACAAAAAAGATATTGTCAGAAAGTTGGTTCCGTCAAATTTCTAGTGATGTGGGTCTCATCGCTTTGTTTTGCTACTGGTGCATTCTACAGTATTTTGAAGTCAAAGGAGTTGTTTTCAGTCCCGAGCTCGTTAATTTTGACCACTTTCTCTATTTTTTATGATTCCAACGGCATTGGAACCATCTTTCAGAGCTCTTCAGTTCCATCCTTGCAATTTTTCTAGATTGTTCTCCAGGTATATTTTATTCAATTTTTTGTGTTTTCACACTCTGGTAAATTACTTAGATATTTTAGCTCCTGGAAGCTTTTTATTTGCGTGGGATGACTCATTTTTGGCTGTTCTATATGTATTTCCAATTTTTTGTCCTATTTGGGCATTATAAACATCTTTTTCATGCATGTTCTCTTTTGTAAATGCACTAAGATAAAGTGCCTCTGTATTGCACCTATATTATGGGATCTTGCACATCACTTTGTCCCTTATTGTACTCGCACTATGATATAAAGTGCCATGGGGGTTGATGTTTTCCTTTGTTTTTCCTTCATACCTTTCTCATGTGTATGTGACTTTTATTTTCACATCCTTTATATATGCTTGTACTTTCATGATTGCACCTTTAGATGTTCTTGGTTCCTCTTCATGCACTACTTTCAAGCATTCAGTTTCAATGTACCTGTCACGCCTCTCCCTTTTCAGCATTATGGGGGGGTTCTACAGTTGATGTTAATGCTTCCTTGGTTTCGTGTTGGAGTGAGATATGTATACAATATTTGTTCCTATATACTAGGTGGATGCAGTAACTGGTTACCCATGCATTTTGGTGAGATGAAGCACTTACCATATGGACACTCTTGCATTCCTATTTCTGGAAGCGACCTTCCATTTTCACTTGATCGGTTCTTTAGACTATTGGTACTTGTGCTATCTATATCTTCGAGTTCTAGATGTTTTTCCTTGGTTTTCCATTAGATTCGAGTAGTGTCATTGAGGGCACTCATGAAAATTCTTGTCTTCTTGATCCTGATCATCATTTGTTTCAAAGAGGTTTTTTCTTTCAGTAGTCATTCTTCGATAGTGTTTGCAGCTTCTTCATACTTTAGTGGTGTTCTACATGTTAATTTTCAGTACTTTATTTGGTTGAAGGCTTCTCAGTCCTTCAAACCTTGATTTGGAGGCTTTTTAGTCCTTCAATCGCCTTTGATATCTTTTTGGAGTAGAGTTTTTCCCACAAGGTTTTTTCTATTTCTCCATATTATAGAGATCTTCTATTTGTACATGGGTACCTCAATTTTCCTAGTTGTCGTGACCCATATTTCATTCTTTTTAGGGTTTTTAGCTACTCCCTAAGTTCATCTTAAGGGGGGGTGTTAGAGTTATCATGCATTAGCTAATAATTAATTAATCTTTAATTGATTATGAGTCTAATTTATTCTCACACACTTTAGCTAAACTTAGGAATGCTTTATTAGTTGAGTTAATATTAGATCATTATGTCACATCTCATGTGATGTTGACACTTGTCATGATCTAATCCCTTTCTAATTTAGGGCTTTGCTCTTATAAGCATTCAACCCTCATTGTAATCAATTCACGAGAGAATATTTGTAGCTTTCATATATTCTTGAAAATCTCTCTTATGTAGCTTTTTCTTGTTGATGAATATTGCACATATTTGTTTGCAAATCTCTTGCATGGAAGGTGTCTTTGTTTGTTGTTTGATCCTATGGCTCGTGGTTTTGTGCTTGTTTCACAATTCTAACAGAAAGGATTGGTGAAGGAAAAGAGGAAAAAACTAAAGGTTGGAAGAGAGAGAATAAAGATGATGGTATTAGGGAGGTGGATATAATGAGAAGGAATGGGCATAGATATTTGACTAAATATCACTAGAAAATAGGAGAAGCATGAATGGACTCAATAAATAAGAAATAAATCTAAGAGGGGCATGTACATGTACTATGTGTGTGATTCCACATAGAATTTTAATCCCTTTGGGGTGGGTGATCAAGAGGGTATTTAATGATTCTAAAATAGAGGAAGTGTTAGCATAGAATTTCTTGATAAGTAGGTGGCTATAGAAAAGGGATAAGTGATGATCAATCTTCTATTAGGTGGTAGAATTAGCCTTAGCTAAGATGGATTCATGATTAAAATATTAATCAAAATGAGGCTGGTAGGGAAGAACATGATATGGGTTGTACAACAAGAGAGAGAGAAGAATTCATGCCAAATTAGGAGACAAACACACTATTATTTGACATAGTTGGATTCAGATAAGAGTTTTAGTGAAGAAGAGTGGATGAGGAAATGGTCAAGGGAATAAATCTTATCAATTTTCACTTTAAAAATGGAAAAAAAAATGCAAAAAAAACATAAAATAGGCAAGAAGCGGAAGATTAAGAGTCTTAAAAAATAGAGATTTAAAATAATCTAGGATTTTTGTATAATCTATCAAAGTATAAAATTATCTATTTTGGTGCAAAAACTAAATTTACAAGGTAGCAAAAAGAAGTAGAAAAATGGCACCAAACAATAAAGATAGATGATAAATAAAGCATAGGATGTTATTTTGAAGTGGAAAAGATTAATCTTGACTATTTGAATGAGTAAGGTTCACCAAAATGAAAAATATGAAAAGAGTGGTTAAATAGAGTAATCACTCTATTGTGAGAGTAATCAAAGCAAATATAACGAGACGTCTCTTACTAGAGAAGCAACCACTTTTTACTTTTTCTCTAGCACTATCTCTATTGGAAAAGAGATGACACTTATAAATGAAATAAAAAAATGCTAATATTATGTGATTGCAATTAGTAATAACTTAGATTGTCGTATATGGTTCCTTTCCAATAAAATTCCTTTATTCCCTACTTAGGTTAGGTTAATCCATGCAAATTTAAGATAAGAGACTATGGTTTAGATATGGAAAAAGGAAACTTGAAATACAATAATACTAATTGAATGCAAATAAAGTATTTATTTTTACAATTGATGGGACAATTGTCATATTGGGACTAAGTATACAAGAGGAGGAAGTGGAACTATTTTTTTCCCTAGATATAACCTAATATAGGGTGCCTCCATCATTATGGTGGAGTATATCCTATTTTTTATTTTTCTTTTTTAGATAAAAATAAAAATGTTAGTACAATCATGGAAACATATGCAAGATGATAAAGAAAGAAGGGTAACATAATGTAAATTTTTTTTTACTAAAAATGAATGTTGAAATAAAATGATTTAAGAGACAATTAAGCGGGAGAGATACCAAAACATATGTTGTTGTAGAGTTGGATTGACTAGTTTATTTAGAGAAGGGAAAAAGGTTAGGATTACATAGGAAGCTCACCAAGGTGGTCAAAGTCCTATTGTTCATTTAACTTCCACATGGAGTCAAATAGGAGTAGTGTGTGCACAGTTGGCCTAGAATATGCCTAGTGTTAAGAAATTAACACTAGTGTGTATAATAGAAATGGAAATTAATCAATAATTAAGAACATAACATTATTTTATCACGAGTATGATTTAGGAAATGAATATTCCAAATTTATTCCATGAGAAATTTAAAAATAAAAGAATTTAGGAAGAGAGAAGCCAAAATATGGATTATATCAATTTCTTGCAAGAAAGGAGGCAAGGAAAATCCAATACAAAATATTTATTTGGAAGAAGAGAAAATATGAATCCTATGGATTTATTTCAAGAAGGGAGACAAGGAAAATACAATAGAAATTCTTTATTTGGAAGAAGAGATAATGATGGAGAAAATAACATTTTTGAATTTTTCCTCAAATAAGAGAGGAACACATAAAATCTATAATGTATGGAAGAATGAGAGAACAAAGTAATAAGAGCTACAATAAATAAAAAATAGAGAATAAATATGTTATCTTTTCAACAAACAAAGAGATCCATTTAATTCATTAGAGTGTTGTGCTATTGTTATCAATAGTTTTGCACCCTGCTGAATGCAATATTCAGCAAACTACTGAAACATGGAAACCTCTTTCAGATGTGGGTGATCTTACATGAAAGAGGAATCTCCAGAGTGAGCTGGTTCTCCGAATGATGAATTGTATTCTATAACAGCTTATGAGGAAAGGGATGAAGAATAACTGAACATAAAAACCTATTTCTAAAAGATGATTCACCAAACTTATAAGAATTCAGACCTAACCACTCATAACAACTTCTCTATTGTAGTAATCCTCACAATCTCATTGGCACACATCCCATTAGTGATTTGCATGAAGATCTGGAAAACAAATACAACATGCAACCTGAAACATGTAATTCTGAAACACCACCTATAACAACAAGACATAAACGGATTTCAATTTGAAAACACAAGTACATCAAATTGCTATTACAAAGTTTGAGACAGAAAATAAGAAGGAGAAATCTGCTACTCTATTAATACTGAAAGAGTATCGATCTGGTCAAACTGAGTATCAAAAGGTTTACAAGCTCCCCAAAATGAGTAAGGGCAAGAAACTGATCTAAACTGATGAGAATGGAGAGTTGAAAGACTAAATCTATCAAAGAACTCTCAAGGAAACCCTAATCCGAGCTCAGAAAAAGCTCAAGGAAAAAAGGCCTCAAACAACTCAAAAAACTACTTAAAAGTAGAAAAAAGCACAATGCTTTTATGAAGAACCTGTCAAGCCTCTAAAAATAGGCTAATCTTGCTTTAAAAGCACAAAAAAGACCTTATCTCTTCAAGACAAGTCTGAAATCTGACCAAGAGGAAAGTCAGTCAAAGATTTGCTAAAAATAGCAAGAAAACATAAAGCAATTTATAAAACATCGCTTTTATGCTTTTGCTTTACAAGATGCAGATTTTTACAATTTGCCCTATTTTTCGCAATTCAAAGATTTGGAAATCTTTTGCAAAAGAAAAAAAACTCCTTATTTCTCCATGACAATATTATGATTTTCTCACAAAATCATAAAAATACCAATGTCATCATTATCTTTTTATCACAACTCTAATTGATTTCTTTAAAATCAATTAAAAAAAAAAACCCTAAAATAATCATTAACCTTCAAGGAGAAGGCGAACCCTAAATGATAAGATACCTTATTGATTTTTTCTTAAATCAATTAAAACAAGATCTAAGGTAAGGCATCCCTTAATCCTTATTCTCCTAAGGCACAAAGTATAAGCCTTAAAGACTTAAAATCAACCTAGGCATAGAACTTTGGCCTCCCTCTAATATTAAACTTAGACTCAGAAAGAACATAAGGCATAAGCTTAAAATTTTGACCCCACTTTGAATTTTGACATGTGCTCAAAACGGAACATTCTGGAAAATGATGATATTTGAATTAGGCATGAGGAAAAAGGGTCAAACCCTAATTATCATTCATTTCACCCGTGACTTGCGAAGAAGGAAACTCTATCTGAAAGAAAACTGCTGCCATGATGGTGTCAAATTCGAGCTCGTGTGCACAGAAATCTTCCCTTGCTCTCTAGTTGACCGAATCTCTAGTGGGTAAGTCTGACCTTGAAGTATTGACACTCTTTTCACTTTACTATTTCGAGTATCAAAAAGCCCTAAGGGCACGGCCTGTTCATTTCTGACTTTCACTTACCTTGATTTCTCATGCTACCATGAGTTCGAGCTCGACCTCTATTGTCCACTCCATGAAAGCTTAGAATCGTGTTCTGGTTCTTACTGTGCAGAGGTAAGCTTGTGTTCTTGAACTTTATGGCTTTGTATTCTGCTCATTTCAGCCTCAAAGCCGTGGCTTACACACTCTAATGTCATCACTTCTGAATATTTTGTGTGCTTCTCGTGCTCACTACTGTCATTGTAGTGCTCTATTCTTCTGTGAGAGCTCGGCCACTCTTCAAAACTAAAAAAAAATGCCTTGGGAAACTAAAGAGAAAGCTATGGCCGCGGCTTTAGACTCCGTCAGAAATTCAAACTGGTAATTTTCTTTGCTCTATAGAAACTCTAAAAGCTCTCTTTATTTCATGATTCCTCTGGCCATGTACAGGCCGTGCCAAAAGAGCACTGTAGAAAGCAATTTTTTTGAATTTTAGCTCGACCTAGAACAAAAAATCTCCATTATGTTAATTTGGTAACATTTCTACATATGGGTATTAAAAAGATTTCAATAATTCTGCATTACCCTCCTTCTGTCTTTCGACTAACATCTGAGAGCTTGCATTTACTGTATATTCTTGCCATTTTCTCCAGATTTCACGTGGGAATTTTAAAATTTTGAAAGAGAAGTCTATTTTCCTCTTTCCTAAGCTTGATTTATCACAGAACTCTTCATATTTGTAGTTATACTGCTGTTTTCATGAAAAAACCATGTGGGTATCATAAATTATCAAACTTTTGTACTCTTCGAAAGCAAACCCTCATGTGGGTATTCAAAATTTCTGAAGAAAAATGTATTTTCTGTATTCTAGAAACATTTTAGACTATGAAGCAATTGTTATTCATTCTATCCATATGGCTCGAGTTAGAAAAAATAGTGATTTACCCCACACTTCTGAAACAAAACAATATCATGGGTTTTGGATTTTTTTCAAAGCAAAAGCATGTATTTAATTTATGACAGAACTTGATCTCCCATACTTGCTTGAAATGGTGATAAACTGTATACATGCTTGCATCTCTTTCAGGATCTTGACTCAAATAACCAGTGATATTTTGCATCAACTTCTAAAACAAAAGATGCCTTGGATATTTGTCTTTATTTTAACCTCCCTGCATTCTGTGTGTCTCAAAAGAAAACAACTCATTGCATCACTGTTGCTTGTTTAAATATGCCTTTAGAAGTATACAAGAGTCATGATGAAACAACAAGAATTTGTGCGTTTGTTTATACTCATTTGACTCATATACCCAGTTTTCATTTTGGCATTTCTATACTCTTTTGATAGTTGTAACACCTGAGGTCAAATCACAGAACTGTTATTGATATGGAGCTATAAACTATCCTTAAAAAGAACATCCAACATTCACATTCTGAGAGTACTCTCTAGGCATTAAGAATCTGAAAGATCTGTCTTGAATGCACATTCCGGAACCTCATATACATATGAAGTTCGAAACTAAAATTTCATTATGATCCCCCACTGCATTTTGTGCTCATCTTGTAGATATAATAGAAACCTTACCTCACTATTCTATTAAGACCTTGACTAAGTAATCTGGAAATGATCAACATCCTGCATATTTGTTATATTTAATTCATAGCTTGACCAATTATAAGTGACATCTTACCTGACACTTGTAACTCACATAAAACAAAATGAAAGAACATCACATTTGATTGTTGTCCTTAACTAATCATTGACACACAATCCCATTTGAGGCACCATTGAAATCAAAATGAGTTCACTGCTTTTGCTATATCTCCTAATAACTGGTACTCCATATTTGAGTATTGTATCACTGATGCTTGTTACTGTATCTGGCTATTCCCTTGCAACAGAAATTGTCATAGTTAAGATCTGAAATCACAAATTGATCCAAAGTGAACTCCTTTGTTTTTTGTTTTAGCACTTATGCAGGGCTTTTATCTTAACATTGAATCATACTGGAATGTACCTAGTATTCAGTTCATAGGCACAACTAACACCTGAAAACCTTCTTCCGGAAACAAACTGTTTGCTCTTTCCTTAATTCGAACACAACAGCTTTCATTTTCTTTATTTGAATTCTGTAGAGGCTTTACCTTTTGTTCTTGGACTGCAATATTGCATTAGTACAAACCTCCTTTACTCACTAGTTCATATCTAAGTGGTAACTCAGAATCATTCTGGAAAGAAAATACCTGCTCCTCTGTTATTTTTCTGAAAAGATCACTCTATTATTACCATTGATAATGCAGTATTTCCACACCAGTCAACTCAAAACTAGAAATTTGTCTAACACTCAGGTGCACTGTCTATATTTGTATTCATGAGCAACATGGTACTCTTCATGCATTTTTATATTTCACTGCACAAACTGTTCTCAGAAACTATTCTCTTTGATGATGAAAATTAGAACAAAACATTAAGGCATATGTATGCCTATTCACTATCCAAAAGAGAAATAATGAATTGAAACTCACATGACATATGATTATAATCAGCATAGAAAATGAAGTAATTCAACAATTTCTGATGCAAATGCATTTTGTTAAATCCCTTAAGTGAACTAAACTCACTGTTCACATGTAGCCTTCAGAAAGAAATGTTGATCGTTATGAATGCACAGTTGGTTTCGTTACTTGATGGATAACTCTGTTTTACTCTTTCAGTTGTATTTCATTTTGTTTGATGTATATGATGAAATATTTTTCAAAAACAACCCATTTAATGCGTAGGGCAGCATGTCGGGCTCTACCCTTGTGGGAGCCCGTTTTACTCCACATGCTTGGTCTTCGAATAATGTTCAGCTCCATGACTTTACCTATACCTGCACAAGGAAGCAAACAACATTAGCATAAAAAATAGAACATGTTGATTATGATGTTGATACTTCTCCTTCAGTTCACTTCTTCATACTGCATTTGATTGAATTTGATTGTTTCAATGTATTGCTATTAGTATACTGTACTATTGTAGGTGCATCATATGAGTTATGTCATAGTCGGAGCCATTGACACCCCTCCTTTCCTCTTACAGGTCGACAAAGCTCGAGACGACGAGGTGCACCATTCAACATCAAGCATCGATAACAGGCAATGATGACTATGTTGTTGCTTATATGTTCTCCTTTTGCATCTTCAGTAGTGCATTGTGCTATTAGAAGTGTATTGGAATAGTTATAGTTATATCCACGGCTTGTGTGGATCCTTAATTTCAATTTTTCTTTTTAGTTGAAAAGAAAATGCATCTCATGCAATGTTGTAATACTATTCTGATTGTGAAATCAAATGAAGCCTTGTAAAAATATGAGTTCTTTTCGAAATGAATAAAAGCATCTGAAATGCTATTTTGCTTATGTACTCAATTCTGTCTTTCTTTTAAATCTGCAACTTCTGAATGGCACTCTACAAACTCATAACTTCAAAAATGCATAACTGTTACTCAAATGCACAAAGTAATGCGAAACAACATTTAAAAACAATCTGCAATTCCACTTATTGCTGAAAATAATCAGCCAGCTCCTCCATTTGAGCTGAGGCAAAAAATATGTAACAACTATCATACAAAAATCAATTGAAATCATAAAATATATTGAAAACAAGTTTATCACATCCATAAGAATAGAGACACAAATGGGTATTCAAAAATTTACTATAGTGGGAAATAAATGCTTTATGCATAAAGAAAGAAATGTCTCACAATAATGAAATCTCGTAATGTTTAAAATGCTTGCTTTGTGAATTTGTGAGTACATAGGGGGTCTACACAAAAAATCTTAGAAACTAGTGACATGTTTAGAAAGAAAGAATAATTATAAAGAAGATGTCAATAGCAATACATTTTAGTAAGAAATAAAGAGGAATTCCCATAAATCTAAAATAGCCTTTAAGGTGCAAAGTAAGTAGAAAGTATTGTGGAGAATTGGGGTGTATAGGGATACATTCATTTGAAGATTCATGAAATTATGACATAAAATAATATTAATGGTGACTTTATAAGATATCAGCTCCACTATAATTGTAGAGATTTGGAAGTGGTATGGCATATAATTGAAATCTCGTAGCTTAAAATTTTATGGACAAATATGCATTGAATGGATATTGATGGAGGAGCAAACACATTGAAAAATTTCACATAGTTTCTAACCTTTGATAAAAGTCCCAAAAGAATGAAATATGCAATGCAAATTTAATGAAAGGAAGGTGGGTGTAGAAGGAGTTGAGATTGCAGAGAAACGACATATGTCTAGATGTTTACAAGTATTTCACAATGAGTTGTAATTGATGTATCTTGTAGAGAAATGAGAAAAACCATGGGGATTTTTGGTAACAAATTTCTACAACTTAATTTAAATCTTAAACCACAAAATGATCAATAATCTATCCAATCCAAGACAACCGAATTAAAGACCCTTATTTTACAAAATCTCGCCCAAAGTGAATATTCACTCAAAAAAGACCAAGAGTCAAAACAAAAGGAAAATAAAAAGAGGGGTCCTTGCTTTCAACAAGGTGTGTATGCGAGGCACAACAAATGGTGACTCTATTGTAGAAATACTTTAGAGAATTTCAAAGACAAACAAGAATCATAAACCCAGAATTTTTGGTTTCAATCTATATAGTAGGTCAAATGAGCCAAAACACATGATCAAGAAATCAAAATATTTGGTCGATCTAACTTTTCATAGACTAGGAATCCAAGTGTGTGCAAATATGTTCATTTCCCATCCTTAAGTGACCACAAGAATTATGCTTCATCATGTTAAGTTACATAAATTATTCCACTTCAAAATCAACCTAGACATTGTCTTGCTGCAATCAAGCATCTATAGCCCCGACGAGATTGTCATTGCAATTCCTTCAAACATAGCTCTACTTCTAGTTAGGTGTCCATATCCCTAGTAGAGATATTGAATCTTCCTAAAGAGATGAATTTCTTTAATTCTTATTTATTTTCTTTACTTTCTTCTAATTTTATATTTCTTTTCTTTTTTAACTTGCAAGTAGCGAAGCTTGCCATTTAGGGCTGAGAATCATAGTGGTGTTGAAGCAAGAACTTAAGATTTTTCACTTAACATAATGTCACATTAAAACCAACAATAACATTAGGATCCTTAAAATATGTGAAAGATATAATATTTTAGAATACTTCAAGTTAGATCAAACCATTGATTCATCTTCCTAAAGAAAATATTCAAATTAGTTGGTCCACTATTAAGAGACTTGCTCCATCCATTCACAGGAATATGATTAGTGTTTCTCAGAGAAATACTAAAAAAAATTCCCAAATAATTAACTTTAAATGTTTCATCTACAAAAAAAACCTAGAAGAAAATGAGAAGACCCCTAGAACAGACCACAAAAGCAAGCCAAACCAAACCTAAGCTAACAAACCGACAAAATAACATAAGTGAAACTAAACTGAATTTATTAAAATTAGCTATGTACACAAAGACTCTTTGGATAAATGAAGTTAAAAAAGAAGAACCAACACATGCCCTCACAAGATTTCCCAATATGTGCAAAAGTAACAAGGTAGTGCTCATAGTCCTAATTCTTGCCAATTTATCTTTGTATTTAGAAAAATAGGTCCATGTTTTGTGACATGATCAAGAAAAACTAATATCTGAGGCAACTCATTACGTCAATAACTAATCCACAAGAATATTTTATTTCTCAAATTCTTGTAATCAAAATGATAAGCAATGCAATCTATTGGAACAAGGAGATATACAACCTAACCTATCATGTTCTCAGGAAATGAAAATTGTCTTCCAATTAATCCTTTAGTCAATAAATTCATCTCTTCAACCTCAAGAGGATGCAACTCATGGAATGTTTTTGATATATTAAGCAACATTTATAGGGTGTTGTACCCTTTACAAAACGAGCCACAAGGGCCTTAGAGGATCAGGTCTAGAGAATAAAAATATTAACCAACAAAAAGACAAAACACAAAAATAGTGGACAAACAACAGACAACCAACAACCCAACAAACAGACGCAACAGCAACGGACTAACTAGCACCCTCCCAATTCTAAGAGAGGAGGTTAAAAAAATCCTCCCTAACCCAGTTGGGGCCCTCCTCCTTAGCCTTCTTATCCATCTCTTCCTTAAGCACAATGGATAGGGTACCAGCCACACGGTGGATCATCTTGACACTAAACCTTGACAAACCATTGAATTTATTCTTGAGCTTCTCCACCCTCTCCAGCATCATGTTATGGTCCTCCGCTTTATCCACAGTCTTCACAATATATTCATCCATAACTTGGGGGTCTAAGGACTAGGTGGTCGAGTCATCCTTGAGCATCTTGTTGAAGTCAAAAAAGTGACTAGGCCCTTCAACAAATTTCTCCTCCTCCTCCTCAGTGTCTTCCTCCTTCCTTTTTCCTTTACTGCTAGATTGCTCCTCATCATTGGAAATTTCATTAACCGACACTTACTATTTTTCACCAACCTCTGGGAACACCTAATGCTGGTGTTATCTAACCCTGTCTCCACAACAGCTGCCACCACGGTGTCCCCCTTGGAATCTTTACCAACAACATTCTTCCCTTCACTGTCAATGGTCAACAGCTCCACCTAGCCTTTCCCCTCCTCTTTCACTTTTTTCTTTGCAGTAGGTTTGATGTCCATCTTGTGAGGAGCAAATTTGAGCTCACAAATCCCAACCATTGCTTTCGACTGAATATTCCCCACACAACCCTTTTTCTTTTTGGCCAAATATTTAGGCCTAGGGGCATTATATTTCACCAGAGAGGATTTCCTTTTGGGGCCCTTAGACTCAGCCAAAGAGGGGTTCACATTGGATTGCACAAGGGGTTTGACTTCCTCAATATGAAAAACAAAAATGGGTTTGGGTGAGTAGACAGCCAAATGGAAATGATAAGGCCTCAGGATGAGGCCCTGGTGGGTGACAGGGGTGGGGTTTCATCAGGGTTTTGGGCAATGGAGTCCAGACATTTCTCAAAATAAATTTCCAAATCAGTAAGAAAAAAGGAAAAATAAAAAGCATTTTATGGCGCAGATGATTTAAAAGAGGTAGGTGATAAAAATTGAAAACCTTATATCTACCCTCCAGAGTCACATACTTCATTAGAGCTAGACAAACCTGGTCCGAAAATCGAGGGAGAGCTTCTCTTTTGAAACCAGACTGGGTGTGGACAGGTTTTTCATTTTATTCAAAGAAAACACTAAGGCTTTCATTGTCCTGGGCCTTGGTGTGCTTAGCATACTTCTTTCTAGTGCAAGAGAGCCTAGTAGCCTGAGCAATAACCTCCTCATTGACCTCGAAGGAGATACCTCCCATCGTAACTCTACGGTCTTTCCATGAGCTCACAAACTACATCGACATCCTCAGATCATGACCAACCATGCATTCCATTAACGACGCCAACCCACCTTCGGCACATATATGCCAGACTAGAGGATCCATAAATCCATATTTCCTTCTTCAAACAAATCTTTATGGTCAATGGTAACTCCAGTTGGCTCAACATGCATACATTCTTTAGCTTGTACCGTTATCTTGAACCCTATAATTCCCTGCATATTAAGATCACAAAGGAAAGATTCTTTATTATTGAAACATGACACACAATTTTTTCTTGTTGAATTCACTTGAATAAGGGAAAAAGAATTAATAAACAAAATAACTCCCTTATTTCATCATGTAGAGGGTAGTGAACTGATGTTTGATTATGTTTAGTAGCAATAGAATTTCCTAAATCTTCATCTAGATGAACTTTTGTATGTGCACTAGCAATTTCTACCATCTTCACTATTCATAGCTCACATGTTGAGGCCTCTGTTTCAAGTACTAGATAAGATTTAATTATAATTTTTTAATATTCATGCCATTATATCCCTAAATATTTATTATTAACTTTTATTACTTTTAGCATTTGAGGATTAGGTTTGGACTTGTCATAGACTAGTGAATGGTCCTTTGACTGAGAAAGACAAAAGGATATTTGACTTGCCTTAACCATGTGGATTTTTCATTAACTATTCCAGGATTTCCCCTTGTGTTGACACAATTGGATGGATCCTTTGGTACTAGCAGATCACTCTACGAAAAATGAGACTTTTTGTCATCCATTAGAGTGTCAACTATCTAGTCCTTGTTGCTATTGATTGATAGGAATTCTAAACAAGGATCACACATTTGGTGTTGATTATTGGACTGAATGGGGTCACAATAACATAACTCTGTCATTTCTTCATCTTTTGTACTTTCTACACTTTTTTTGGTTCTTGTCTTAAAATTTGTTGAAATTTCTACTCAAGTTGAATATTCTTGATAGTGAAGCCTTATGATTCTTGACTGTCCATTTCTTGTAAATCCTCTATAAGGAAGGTAAGGGACTTTATTTTGTACTACTCTAATATTCCCATATACTCTTTAACTTGCTTGACTACATCTTGACATAGTAAACATGTGGTGCAACATTGTGTATTCTGCACCAATTAGGCAATGAGAGATCCTACAAACATACCTTATTCCTTAGACTAATTTGATCATTCATGAACTTTGTAATAAACTTTGTATATCATTCCAATATTATACTTTCATCATTTGCAGAAGAAACTTCATCTGACCCTATACACTCTTCAGGTTTATGTATTTCCCAAGATAATTTTTTCTTTTCATAGCCATATCCAATCTTGTCAAAAATGTCAAACACTTCATTTCATCATTCTTGGTGGTGTCATGTATCTTACACTGGTCTAATAAAGCCAAATAAGACAAATTCTAAGGGTATAACTATATATCTAGAGCTTCTTGAAATTGTGAAATGTCAACCTTACAACTTTTGACATAATAAGAGATAACAAACTGTTGCTTATCCATTTGCATTTTTTAGTATTTTTATTTTTTATTTTTTTGGATATTCAACATATAGATAGATCTATCATATCTCATATTTATAACTTGAAATCTCATTGAAATTTCTAGCTCATCATTCATCTTCCCTCCTTCTAGCACTAGTTCTGTTGATGAGTGTTTTTACGCATCACAACACAAACAAAATATGAAGTATTTTATCTCCCTTGAAAGGAAATCTATCTTCTAAGACTTTAAAAAGATTACCCCAAGGCTTCAATAGTCAAGTCTTGTCTTTACAAAAATGACTCAGTGGTTTAATATTTTGTTGCTTAATAAGGGGTCTTACAATTACCTCGTTGGAGTTTAAACAATAAGGGTTTTGAATGGTTTAAAATTGACATAAAAAACTAACTAGATTTTCAAATCTAGGATTTGAAAGTAGTATTTAACATTTGATACTACAATTTGTATGATTATTTCTTCTTAAACTTACTCAATCTTGCAAATAGAGATCAAAATATAGGGTAAGAAGAAATTAAGTTAAGAAACCCTAAGGACAATGACAATAATGATTTGGTGCTTCAAATCACTACAACAATACAAGAAATTAGTGCCTAAAATAGCGCTAGAATTTAGTGGATTTGAGTTCATGAATTGGGCACTTCTGCCAATGCAAAACTGGATGTTCACTTTGGCGCCATTTTTTGTGCCAGATTTGGTGTGAGCTTTTGCGTCAGATTTTGTGTCAAATTTTGCACCAAATTTTGTTGCTTCTAGTTTGACTTCTGATTTTTCTTTTGGTTTTGCTTCTTGTGTTGCTTCCTGTAGACACATAAATTATCCTAATTGATAACGCATACTTGATTCTGACTTACTAACACCAGTTCTTCTTTAATCATCCTCTTTACTAATTATTTAATTAAATAATCCTTATTTGATTGAATTCATTGAATTCCTCTTTTAATCAAATAAATCAATCTTTATTTAATTAAATCCCAATTCTCCTCTTTAATTAAATAAATCAATTTTATTTAATTAAGTCATTAATCAAACCTAAAGTCATCTCTTTAATTAAATAAATCAATTTTATTTAATTAAACTTCTAAAGTTCTCCATTTAATTGAATAGATCAAATTTATTTAATTAAATCGCTAATATTCATTATTCCTCTCATTTTGATTTATTTAAATCCTAAAATCTAAGTCAAATTGTAAAATCAGCTAATTATCATCTAAGTTAATCAAATCTTGATTAATCCTAACACTAATCACTCAAATCCTCTAGATTTTGCAACTTGTGCAAATAAATCAATTTAATTGATTTATTAAATCTTCCTTTTTCATTAAAAAAGGCATCAAGTGGGAATATTCTCCAAATTTGAATTCTCCCTCCCAAGTGTCTTATCCTCCAACTTGGCATTTATGACTCTTACAAGTCCTTTTTTGACCCAAGTGGCAATAACTCCTCTTCCACATCTCCCTCCAACATGTCACTTCTCCAATTTTGAATTTCCACCTAATAGCATTAATGTGCACATTCATCCAAATGTGCTCCACCTCTATCCACTCACATGTTGACAAGTGGCATTATGCTATTGGTTGGTCTTTTGTCCCATATACATCCATTTTTCCTATTCTTCCATCATTCTCTTCTATAAATAGAAAGCTTCTCTATTTTTTTGGGCATCCACAATCCATGCAAGATTATTATACTCAATTTCATCCACAGGTTTAGGCATTTGAATCCAATTTAGCATAGTTTTCATCATTCATAGTTAGGTTCTTGTTATTTTGTTCATCACACATCCATCAAAGAGCTTATCAAGGGTTGGGAAAGGGCTACTTTCCACATCAAAGTAGCACCAATCCACTATGGAATAGGTATGCACCATGCTTTTTATTCTCTCAATTGGTTTATTTTGTTATTTTGTTTGCATTATGAAGCACGTTGGAGTATTTCATAGGAGCACTATTGTATTTGCATAGTTTAAACTAATCCATGCTAACGTGTGTTGAAGTTTAAGCTATTTTGCAGATTTTAAGTGCTTACACTTCTAGTTTTGCTTCTGATTTTGCTTCTAGGTTTGTTTCCGGTTTTGCTTCCAACTTTGCTTCCTTTTTTGCTTCTAGTTTTGCTTCCAATTTTGCTTCTGATTTTATTTCCAGTTTTGCTTCCAATTTTTCTTCTGATATAATGTCGCTTGTTGCATCTAGCTTTGCTTCCATTTTTGCGTCTTTTGTTGCTTCTAATATGGATTCTATTATTGCATCTTTTGTTGCTTCTAAAATTGCTTCAATTATTACTTCTTTGTTTGCTACCTAAATTGCTTTTGTTTTTGCTTCCTAGATAATGCCAAGTTTTGCTTCTGGTTTGCTTCTAGTTTGGCTTCCATTGTTGCTTCCTTTTTTGCTTCTAAAAATGCTTCTTGTTTTGGTTCCATTTATTAATTTAATATGCTTTATTTTAATTTAATTAGTTAAATATATCGTGCCTCTTAAATAACTCATGATTATAGAGTAAGTAATTTAATTATTTAACTCATATGATTAAATAACAAGATAATTATTATAACATGATCATCATCTATAATTAAAACAAGTGAGTCAAATATCTATAATTTAATTGAATTTGACAACATCCATCCTGAGCAGTAAATTAAAATCATCATATGTAATAAATATCCATCCAAAAATCATCGACCACTTTCAATATATATAAATTGACAAGTCCATACTGATAAGATCATCATCATATATAACTAAAACAAGTGAAAGTCAAATATGCCAATAGATCAATAACATGTCAAAATAATACATGTCCAACAATCGACATAAGTCAAAATGATACATGTACAAAAAAAATAAGTAAAAATGATAAATTATGTAACTCAAAATGATACAAGTCAAGATGATACATGTCTAAATGATATAATTCAAAATGATACAACTCAATAATATGGTACTGTAGGTCGTGAAAATGATACATATGATAGTAACCATGAATTTAGAGCAATATTGTAGAGCAATATTTTCTTCTAACTACTAATAGTTTCTTTGTTCATTATGCTTATAATGGAATAGAATATAGTATATACTAGATTTATCTAGAGGCATTAATATTGTATTTTCTAAAATTAGGTTGTGATTGTTCTTTCAAACCTCTTTTTAGTGTGTTACAAGAATTTGTGGGTAGGAATGATGGACTCTAAGGTTCACATGCCATCCAAGAGTAGTATTCTAATAATTATTTGTTTAATGCTGTAGAATGTGATTCTATATGCCTTGTTAAGTAGGACAAAATAGAATTACTAGGATGATAATAAGGATAATTCAGTAGAAGCTTTACTAGGTAAATAACAAATGTTATCTTAGGAGTTGATGTTGTACAATCTACCACTAAGAAATATGCTTTCAGCCAACTTGAGAGTGAGCAGATTCTTCTATCTTGAATCTAAGCTTCTTCCAAGATATACTGAGCATCTTTGTACATAGAAACACTTCAATCCTGGCAGACACTCTAGTGAACTATGATATTGCAGGATTAGCATAGTTCCTTATATATCCAAAGCATTTATATCTAGATTTTGTTATTGAATAGATGCTTTCCTTGATTTTTTGTTCTTTTTTCAATGATTTTCCTTCTCTGTAGCTTGTACAATATGAAAGTAAAGAAAACATAGACAACACTGCTAGTATGAAGAGCTTGAAGAAATGTTGCTTAAGTAGAGAGCTATGTTAGTAATTTTGGTCTCCAAGTGTGAAGAATAGGTGTTTTACAAAGTTAGTGAGGTTAATTGATGATATACTGCCCATAAGCTTTCCTGAAGCAGCTTATTATTCAACACATGATAAGTGAAATGTGTAGAAACCCCTGGAGATCTTCAAAATCATCCATCAATGGAGTAATCTAGTCTTATTTGTCAATTACTGTGTTCTAAGATGTGATATTAAATATTTCACTATGAAAAAAATACTGAGTAGTTAAAGGTGATTTTAGAAAGTCAAACTTTAAGGTTGACCCATGGGATCTAGATTAGAAATGCTTGTTAATATTCAAGTTTAGTGAAACCAAATCTTTCAAAAGAAACATAGTGACTAAAAGGCTATGGGATGGACACATTTTCTTCCATCTCATTCCACATCAATGCTAATGAAAGTACATTAAGTTTGCAATCTTTTTAAAACTCATTTGTGTTGCATGCATGTAGGATTATGGTAAGTTTCATGATCTTCTTGGGAATGTAACCAACCAAAATATTATAGCAGTGCTTGTTAGGATAAAATGCACATGACATAGAGTGAAACCGCACAAAGAAAAATAGGATACATGCAATCAGGAGACTTGAAATAAAATGCATGCCAAAACTATAAACATAGAGTGCAAGCATAAATGCAATTGTGCACGAATGCAACAAATGCACTAGGAGAGCCAATGTACTCAATATATAAACTTGTAATAAGACATGCAAGTGGAAGATTCTATAAACATTGGCAGTTAAAAGTGAAAGATTCTAAAAACATTCAAAAAAATAATGTAAGCTTTCCCAACTACAAGTGGAAGATTTTACAAAGCATGTACAAGCACAAATGGAATCATCCATAAGTAAAATAAGATTAGGTACTTGTAGAACCATGAATAAATACATGTAGAAGATTCATCAAATATAGAGATCTAAAAAAGAAAAAGAAATGGAAAGAAATAATTAAGCCTAATAATTTATCACTTACATAGTAGACTAGATGATGGCTCTGGTACAAATAAGTACTTTCATTAACATCTTAATGCAGTTTTACTTCGGTCTCAAGCTTTCTGCCATGGTTGTGCTTCAACCATCCCCATAGTACCATTTATACAAATACATTCATAGAATGAAGAAAAAAAGAATTTTACATCCTAAGATCACAATGATATTAAGAAATGGAAGGAAAAAAGGAGAGCACAGAGTTCTCATGCCATGGAAACTTTAATAAATGTCATACCTGGCCAGATTGGATTTAAACAATGCTAAATATACATATTGTTAACTATTTTATGGTTTTTTGGTGCTTGGAGTCTAGCGCCACCCCCTCTCTCTATAGGACTTAAGGTTTGTCTTTTACACCAAACACTCTCTCTATAAGACCTATGTGGTGGCTCAAGGCCCTGTGCCACATCACCCATGCGTCCTAGAAGTGGATGTTACAACAAAAGTGCCTAGTTTTCAAGCTTGAAACATAGCCTAAACCTCAAGAGGAGGAGTTAGACAATTAACTTCTAGGAACACTAAATGGTACCCTTCCATTAGCCTCAAGGGTTTAGTAAAAAAAATAGTGGCCCTACTTAGCAGGTTGTATGGGGAGAAGGATGCTTCTCATTTTCAAGAATCCTAAGTCTCATTACTACATATGTTGCTGAAAGAAGGGCCAATTTTAAACTAGGTAGTTTTTTTGTCACTCACTTTGTGTAATGAAATAACGAGAGTTGAGTCTCCTCCAGTGGGCACAAAGCCAAAATTCTATACAACCTCTTACTTGTGTTATATTATTTGTGCAACTAATAAATTCTTTGGGGATGAATTGGACATGGAGCACCCCATGTCATTTTGTCCATGTTTATTGCTAGGACTGATGGGAGCACAAATATTTATCCAAATATGAGCACATCTGTGACCAATTCTTTGCTCCCTTGCATGAGCTATTATTTGAGAAAAGGTTCCCTAGGTTGTGTAAAGACATGATCAGAATCTTGGAGAACCCAAAATATTACTCCCTATATGAGTTGTTAACATATAGGAAGATCTATGGCACCGCAAAGGCACCCCATAATTTTCCCAAGCATGTACCTGACATGTTGTTGATCAATAAGTTGCATGACACACTATACTCTTGAGATTTAATGAAGTTATGGAAGCAATGGTAATGGATGTAGATGATATGGATCTAGTGGCTAGGGCTATGACTAGGGCCACCACAACACAAGCAAATGAATCAAACATCCTTAAAATGACATGAGAAATGGAAGGGCATAAGAAGGACATTGAGCACTTGAAACATCAAGTGGAATACTACAAGGCTATAGGGTATGACAAAAGCGATTTCATGGAATATGCATTAGAAATCCATGATAACTTGACCTTGGTGCAAAATGAGTTCTACAAAGATGTGTTAGATCTATAGGATTCCTACCAAGATGCATCAAAACATTCTTACATGTTAAAAGAATGGAAACATTGTGAGGAAGGATGGAAAAGATGCATGTGGATCACTAGTAGAATGGCAACATGAATTAAAGGAAGCACTCCTTGAGATACCGTGTTTGAGAGAAAAGAAGATAAATCAAATCAACATGGGACTAAGTTACTCAAATGATACAACTCATAACTTAAATGAGGAAACTTAAGAGATATTAAAAGACCATGGTTATTAATTAAAAGATGCGATGAAAATAAGGCATGAATGTCACCCATTGCCCTTTAAGGAAAATAATATTTTTTTCCTCAAGATGAAATAATGGGACAATTGTGTGGGATCTAGGGCCAAAAAAGAAGCACTTTAGAACTCATCCTACATATCAATAAACAACTCAACACAAGAAATACAAATTGACATATTAGCACAACAATATCCAACTAATTTATTGAAAGTCAACTATTGATACCCCATTCTCCATCCAGATTACAAAATCGGTTCAATTTTTGCTTTGTAACATTTCCTTTGCAAATTGTTTTGGATGCCGACCATATTTCTCCTCTTGTCAAAACATGGCACATGGACTAGTTAAACTAATTAATATGCAATTATTTACTTTTTCTTAGGAAATTAAAAAAATATCATTTAACATATTAAATATACTTACAGATGTATAGATCAAGGCCTGCAAACCTATCTGGCCATTGTGATGCGTGGCACAAAGTTTGTCAAGCCTAGCCTTGGAGGCCTTGTCCTAAAACATATACTAATTCAATTTAAGTATGCACAAATAAAATTTAAAAATCATTTAATAATTTTGATATAATATTATGAGCAAATTCAAATATCTGTGTACTCTCCTCATTGGACTTCCTTTGTGCATCAGACTTCTCATATGATTTTACAAGCTCTTTCCATACTTTCACACTTACATCAATTGGCCTTTTTTTGAGCCTTAGCTCGAGAGGGATTTTTTTTATCTTCTTTGTTTGGTTGCACTGAAATATCTTGCAGTTTTGAGACATTTGTAGCTTTATCTTCTTTATAGACTAACCTATGCCAAATTCAGTCTCCATGTCATTGATAACTACTTTTTGCAGGTGCATGGGTATCTTTGAGAATGGAAAATGTAGATGGTCTTTGAACCATTGAAGGCATGATTCCTTCAACCTATTCACAAAGGTTTTCTAGCATCTGTCATTCAGACTTCCCCTGAAACCACATCGTATTCTATCTTGGTATCATAGCTACCAATGCAAGATGCAAAACATGGCGTGGTGGAAGAAGTCTGTGTCCTAGGAGTGGCTAGGACATTGGAAGTCTCTGATCCCTATTCCACATTCTTAGAGTTTATTGTTATTGATTTCCTCCTAGATCTTTTGCTTGATCCAGGATTGGTTAGGGAATCAGTTGATTCCCTTTGACACAGTTGATTTGGTTGCAATATTTCAGGGGCTTTACTAGATCATTTTTCTATGTATCTAGCAAGCATTGTCAAGTCCAAACCATCCAATTTGTTCATTGCCTCTACCCCCAATATGGAAGCTAATGCCTCTTTATCTTTGTCAATCTCATGTCCCTATATGTATATATAAAATAAATTTCTTCTTTTAAATTTAGAAATAAAAAACTAAAAACTAAAAATCAAAGAAATGATGGAAAGATTTACAACTCTATAAATTGAAAATGAATTACCAATTGTGGCCAGAGTTTGCTCCCTTTGCTTCCTTCCCTCTATTGCTTGACATTTTGAGGCGACTTAGGGAAAAAAAATTCTTCCAGACTGTGGAGACAAACGAAGTACACATTGCCAGGTATGAAATTTTTCATCCAGTTTGTGGTATGAAAGTAAGCCACCAATCAAAGAAATTAAAACAAATAGGTGATTTAAAAGGAACGAGTGATTAATGAGCAAGCTTTACCTTGAATGACTCTCTTTCTAGATTTAAATGCCTATGAGATGTCTCCTGAGAGTTCAAACCTTGTGATGGAGTGAATAATACAAAAATAAGACCACCAAATAACCCAAATCAACCGAAGCTCAACCATTATCTACCAGGTGGCATCCCTTTTGTATAAATCTATTAGTAAAAATTCTATCTAAATATCTTTATATGGATTCAAATTGAACTGTTACCTGATTTTGCTTCTAGCTAAATCAGGTAGGACTATTATGTTTTTACAGAGTGAAACAAAAGAATACATTCTTTTCTGCTAAGTTTCATTCATATGCATAAAAGAAATTATCAAAAGATTGCATTATTTGATTATGCAATTGCATACAATACAATAGAGAGTCAACATTTATTGCAAAGGTAGTCTTTATTAATAATCATAAGTGTATAGTGTCTCTCACAAGTCGAGGGACTGACTATTTTAATGCATATAAAGAAAAAATTATACATTTATAGATAAAAGGAAATGCATATGTAAAGAAGGGGGACCTATCATTACCTGAATGATGAATCCCAGTTGAGTTGCCTTGCATCAGCTTCAGTCCTCCTGTTCATCCAACCTCCAGTTGCTACTTGCCCCTTGCTGCTCCAATTTTCCCGCATTTGTGAGAAAGAGTTGGTTAGAGCAATAAAGGATCACCAATTAGTACATAGGAAAACATCCATAAACATATAGCTTGATCCTGATAAACATTACAATAGCTTGCATACCATAGATGTCTAGAAAAACAAGAGAGTTATCAAATACATTTATCATATGCTCTGTTTTATCTAACAACATTTGCTCATTGTGTAGGTATAGGTTAAATATTTGTTACTATTTTGTTTCATCTGGTCACAATATGTAGAGTAAAATATGGCTCCCATGAGGGTTGAGCCCAACATGCTGCCCTCTTGTGTTTTAAGAGGGGTAGGAATGTAAGAAAAATTGAGCAACTTGATCAAATTGATGATAAACCTATTCTTGATGCATTAAATCAATATGGAATAATACCATTTGATCAACTTTCATTATCAAATTCAAAAGATGCAACAAAAACTATGTGAATTATCAAGAAAGATTACTCTTCATCTTTTCACAATGAATCAAACAGTAGGCTGCCATCATGTTGATCAAAGGGGCAGTCATTTCTTCTTGGAAATATTACTCTATTGGATATGTCTTTCAATCTTCTTAATGAACCCATTTTATCTGGATTTGCAAGACTTCAAAATTAACACATTACTCCAGTGAGCGAGATTTATTGATAAAGTATGACAATAGTTTTGAATGCACGGTGAGGTAGAGGCACAATGATAGTGCTAAAGAAGATACATGGGACAGTCAAGTTTTGGAGCTGACTTGAAGTGAATTCCACATACATTTCAAAGAAGGGATAGCCATCACTCCAGGAAGAGAAGGGGTTTCACATTTTTCAAGGACAACAAGCATTCAAGGAGGAAAATGGTTTGTCTCTTCCCAAGAAATAGATGATTTCTATGATAATGGTGAAAATACACAACAAAATTGGCACATGGAACCCAATAAACCAAAGCTGGGACAAATGCATCAAGTTCAATTATAGAGAGGCACAATGGTAGTGCTAAAGAAACATACATGATAGTCAAAAGAAGGAAGTTCACTATGACAAAGACAACAAAAAATGTTGTTGTTTATGCTATTTGTAACAAACCAACATGAAGATTTCATCATATACATATTCATCAAGGCACCTGACAAATATTGTTGCATATTGAGTACAACAAGGAGTGCATTGTTTGCAAGAATGTTGACGTGAGTACTTGCAAAGCATTCACCACAAAGTCACAAGGGTGGAACAACCATTTCATAAAAAAACAAGCATATGTATGAAAAATTATAAGCTTCTTTCAATAGGAGGTGATAGTCCTAAATTACATGATGAGAGAGTATGTAGTCCTCAAGATCTTGCACAACAATGATGTAGTCATTGTGCCTTTTTTGTTCACATGGTATATAATAGTCAATAGTCTTTTGATAGGGAAACACAATGAACATCCTAACAGTGAAAAGATCAAAGCATGAGGTTAATTGGAGGACAGTCTTGATACAATGCATAATGACTGGTACTTAGTCATAGTATAGAGCAGAAGGGAAGACAGTCATAAATATCATATGGAATTGCTAGGTAGTGAAGAGTCTATAGCATTGAGAGCATGTCCCTTAAATTTTGTGCAGTCATAACAATGGAAGATAGTTCCCTGTTTATAGAGGAGTAGCAGTGACAATTAGGGGCATGATAGTCACTTCAAACTTGAAAAAACTAGGACTTGAATAATGAAAGGAGAACACCCAAGATGATAGGGTTTAAAGGTTGCTTCGTTGGATAGTGGAGCCAAGGCCAACTGTAATTGTATCATGTGGATACCCATGTTCTCTATATGCTTCAGGGTGATCAATTTTCATATCTAAAGAAAAGTGCATCAAATCTAAACATTCAAATCTAGATAGGCTACTAATGTGCATCAAAGATATGTAGGAACACCAATCACAAAAAAGTTGCAAAATTTACTTCCAATCCCAGCTTCAGTAAATGTGAGAAAGTTAAAACAATTGCTCCAACCAACAACTGTTAGAATCTTATAAACATTTTTGATATCCTTAGTACCTAATGGTTTTAAAATAAATAAATTCAGAAAGAGACTTTATTTATTTAGTGTCTCATGAAGATCTTGGAACATTTGTCTAGAAAATTGCGGGGAGATTTTTGGGAGACACTGTTTTGATAAAAATATACATGTTATTTATTCCTTTGATTTAGCAACATCTAGATAAAAAAATATGAATAAGTTTAGAATTGGAAGAACTACTGTGCATTATCAAGCAATGAACTTCTAACTTAATCTTATGATTTGAAAGTACTTTAGAAGTTGTTTAGAGTGTAGCAAACAATAAAAAATGTATTGTTTTTGAAAGATATGTTTCCACTAGAATTGAGCCAAACATATTGTCTGGTTTGAGATCTTACGAGAATCTTGTATCTCAAGAAGTTGTTCCAAATGTTTAAATGCTAGCACTCATCACCTTGTTGTGGTTGGGTTAGGTCGTCTAAGGATGGTTTATAGCTGACTACTTGACTTAATGCGTGTCATGGATATCTGCTCATGTGCTAAGTTCACCAAAATAAGACAAGCATACAAATCATTGACTTTGGTAAAACATTATGAAATATAAGACTTCTAATTTCAACAAAGCTATTTGAAAGGCAGGCCTTATCGGTCTATTTGTTGGTTGAAATGAGAAATTGCATGGGAAGATTGGACTAGAAATGTAAAGAACTTTTATGATGATGCTAGGGTTTTGAGCTAAATGAGCCTGTAGCTTTATGGTAAGGCATAACCTAAGTTTGTGTTTTCTCCATGAAATAGAAGGTCATGATCGAGGGTTTTTAAAACCCATCTTTCTAAAAACACATGAAATATACAAAAATGCATAGAATCAACAAGAAAAATGAGGAGAACCAAGTATGGAGCTGCGACCACAAATGCAAGAGGGGCCTCATAAATGAAAGGATCATAAACTAACACACAAAAGCTTTCATTTGAAATACTGAGAAACATGAATTTTGCATCATTTTGCATTCAAATGAGCCCGAATTGAGCTTCTTCTCATAGATATTTAAGAGGGAAATGCAAGACTCGTGACGAAGAACTTACCCAGTTTGTTTTTCAGAAAGTGTGCTCTGAAAACCCGCGGGCATGGCTTCCAAAAAACTCAATCCAAGCTCTCCAATGGTGGCCAAAGGTGATGAAGTATCAACAAGTGAGAACAATAAAATACATCAGAAAATAAAATCATGACCGCGGCTTAAAAGCTTGAGAATGCATAAAAAATGAAGTTCGACGCCCAAGGAGGACTTACCTTATTTTCTCCTATGAGATTTCTCAAGAAAATCACCTAGAAACAATGAAAAATGATGGAGGATTGAGTTCAAAAGACAAAACCCTAACTCATCATGGCGACGCTTATGCAAAGCTAAGAAACCCAAATGTGAAGGAGCAAAATGAGACCCAAGGATTTGGGCTCAAACTATTTTGTGGCTAGGGTTTTTCTCATGTTCCCTAATTCGAGCTTAGACTTTTATCACATTGAATTAAAATTCAAATGCCCCATTAATACCTTTGTGGTAGTTTATTTACCTTTGCATATAATTGCCTCCATGCCTAGGCTTTAAGCCTTATTCCAATTTTTATGATTTTGAGAAATCATATAGCCTTGATGCCTTAGGGGAATTTCACTATATTTGGAGGGAGAAATACAACATTTAATGCGCCTTATATCCCTTTTATTATTGCTTGATAAAATCATTTGAATTATGTGCCTTTACTTTTTCTTATGATTTTGAAGAAATCATATAATTATTGGCTCCCTATATATTTTGCTAACTTAGGCTTTATGCCTTAGTTATCTTCTTATTTTTGAAGAAAATCAGGTGTAAGTCAATGCCTTTGCATTTTTTTGAAAATGTAAAACATTTTGATTAAGTGATATGTTTATAAAAGAACCTTACAATCCACTATCATGTGTCTTTAATATATAGGAAAATTAGGAACAAAAAAATTTGATAAAGTGGCATCCAAAACCATGTTCCATGGAAAAAAATCAAATTTCCCAATGACCTTACACATGTTACACCCCTCTTACATATCATAGATGCCATAAATTGTATCATAATTTTAAATTAACCAAGATCCTAAGCTTAGGAACTTTATGAGGGCATTTATTTTATTTTTTCATTTCTATCAAATTAGGAAGATGCTATATAACTCCTAATTTTGACCTTTATAATGTATCCCTCTGAATGTCCTCTTATGCATTATTATATGTATCCTAGATAATAATAATAAATAATTAATATTTCTATTCACACACAAGTGTCTCATTTTTTCCATTCTAATATGTTTAGAGATAATACATTATTTTACTATCTAAATTATTAAATTATAATTTAGAAGAAATAAGACTCGCAAGGTAAATTTTGCACCTAGTATTTAACACTCATTACATGGAGAAGAGGAACCTTTGTTGGTTATGACCCACCTTGGGGAATTTCAATTCACCTCTATTCAACCTTTGTTATGGGATTAGGGAGGGAAAAATAACATAAAATTATTTAGGAAAATAAACATCCTAACAATTTCACGAAAAAAAATTATTTACACTTATTATTCCTTGTTTTGATGGTTTTAACATCCATGTGAGCATCCAAAGTGTTGTAGGTGATATGGTTTGAGTTGAGAAGAGAAAAGTGCATCCCAAGATCATTGCTTTTTGTAATAGAAGTTTCAACTATTTTAGTACTATTTATGAAATAAATTTATAAATTTTAAAAAATAGTTTATGATATTTAATATAGGATAAATTTAAGAATATATGAGATATAATATTTCTATAGTCCATTTTAATGAAATTAAGAATGCTTATAAGATTTTTTATTAACATCAATATTTTGTATGATTCAAAATATTGATGTGAAAAAACTCCCACAGAATCACATATAGTGTATATGTTTAATCATTGAATCTTTTAATATTCAAACAAATTTAGAAAACAAAATACATATATTTTATAATAAAAAATTACTATTATCTATTAAATTTATTAATTTGTATGTTCAATTAATAATTAAAAACTATTGATGTTATTTTATATAAAATAAAAATATGAAAAATATCTTTAACAATTATTAATTTTAATTTTAAAATATATATAGAAAAATATTTATTTAAATAAAACTAAAATGAATATGAATTAAATATATAATTTAATCATTAAATTATGATTTTAAATATTATAATTTTAAAAAATTGGGTGATTGTGATTGTGATTATGATTGTGATATTACTTTAGATTCCTTGCACTCTAAGATTTTTTTTAATTAAAATAGATTTGCCTCTTGCATTTCTTCCAAACCATTCATATTATTATTGTGAAAAATAAATTCTAAATAATGATTAATATTCAACATATAAATTTTATTATTATTTATTTATTTTATAATATTTTACAAATTAAATATTACAAATTTTAATTGAAAAGAAGATAAAAATGCCATTTAATTCAAATGCTATTAATTCTCAAATTTAAGATCATACTATTATCTTCATATTATCCTTTACTCAAAAATTTTAAACATGGGAAAATTTGTAGATGATTGAATGCAAAAATGAGGTGTATTATGCCATAAAATGTACAAAAGGGCTATAGTTGAATTTTTATGCCCTTGCAGTCACACCAAGGGTATAGGGTTGAGGGTCCAATGTATAGGGTAGAGGGTATAGGGGTTGAGGGATTAGGGTAGAGATTTTACTCTAGCTCTATGGGTACAAGGTAGAGGGTGGCAGAGGGTGAGGTTATTTAAGGGTTTAAGGGTTGAGGGTAGAGGGTTGAGGCCGGTTTAAGGGTTCAAGGTTTAAGGGCCGAGGGTTGAGGGTTTAGGGTTGAGTGTTTAAGGTTTAAGGGTTGATGGTTTAGGGTTGAGGGATTAGGGTAGAGAGGGATGGATGGATGGAGCAAGAGATGGAGGGAGAAGTGAGATAGAGAGGAGACTAGAGGAGGAGGGAGGGACAAAGATATATGAGGGTTGAGGATCCAATGTATAGGGTAGAGGGTTGAGAATTGAGGGTATAGAGTTGAGGACCTATAGGGCTGATGGTTTAGGGCATTGGGCTGGAGGGTAAGTAGGGGTCAGAGGGATTAGGGTTGAGGGTAGAGGGTAGAAGGCTTAAGGGTTTAGGTTTAAAGGTTTAGGGCTGAGGGTAGAGCGAGTGCATAGGGTTTGAGGGTATATGGCTGAAGGATTAGCGAGGGTCCAATGTATAAGGTAGAGGGTATTCTTAAAGATTCCTTTAACCCTTGGCCCCTCGTAGATGCATGCAACAAAGGCTATTAGAATGACACTTAAGAAATGAGATTAGTATTCAACATGCAATCCAACTAAGTTCCTACATGAAACTATATGATAAAAATGATGATGGATACCATGACGAATGGATGACGATGATTATGATGAATGGACAAACGGTGGTGGATACTATGGTAGTGATCTATATGATTCTATATATGATTCTACATATGCTTAAATGAAAACTATGGAAAACTAAAATGATACTCCATATGCTCAAATGCTAACTATGAAAATTCTAATCTAAAATGCAACTATGATGCAAAGGATGACATAAAATGCAACTATGAAGCAAAGTGTTAGTCTAAGATTTAACTATGATGTAAAACATGATATAAAATGTAACTATAAGACTCCATAATGCTCCCAAGATCGAACGATATTCTTGCATGATAACTCTATTCAAAAGTGGATGCCTAAACATATTTCTCGTGATGATAACCTTATTCAAAGTGGAGTAAAATACACCTCCAAAGGCTAGACATTCTTTTCCAAGCATCTTGTGAGGTGGCACCATCAATGAAGCCTGGTAGATTCAACAAGAATAATGAATGCATGAGATGGAGAGAATCAAGATGTTGTCCCTTGACCAAAGAAAACATGCCATTTGCATGAAGAATCTTGACCAATGGGCCAGCCATGCCATTTGGATGGAAGACTCAAGTGTGGGAAGAAAGGACCATGTACCTTTAAAATTGGTGGAAGTGTGTGAGGAATAAGCCATGTGATTTTAAAAATTGGTTGAAGATAAGTCTAATTAAAAATTAGAATTATTTAATTTCATGTGACCTTGGTGAGGTGGCACAAAAATTTGTAGACATGTGCTTGAATTCCTAATCGAGATTAGTGAAGATTAATTAAATAAAACAAGCTTATGGAAATTTGCTTATTTAATTAATTAAGAAGAATATGATTTTAGATTTGGAGAATTAGAGAAGGGTGAACAATATAAATAAATTGAGAATTTATTTATACGTAGTCGAATATTAATTAAATAATTGGTATTTAATTAATTAAATGTCATGACCATTTTTAGATGTATACAGAGGGTATAGGGGTTGAGGTTTTAGGGTTTAAGGTTGAGAGTTGAGGGTTGAGGGATCTTTTGATGCAAGTAAAATGTAGGCAAGCAATTGAAGGCCAGTGAATATTGGGGAAGGATTTTTTGCTCTAACACCCCTAATCCCTTAACCCTTAATCCCTACTAGATAAAAATAATTAGGCGTTAATGCCGACACAAAACTTGGCACTAATTTGTGCCTAATTTAGCGCCTACTTGTTTTGATCAGTGCAAAAAATGCCAAAAATAGTACCATCTCGATAAATAACACCGACTTTTTCAAAAAAATTGGAGAAAAATGCATTAAAACAATGGGTGGAAGCAAAAAATAGAGCAAAAAAGGGAGCTAATCATAGGGATTTGTTGTAGTGAATAGATGGATCCCTTACAAAACTAATTCTTGTTTAATTAGATGTTAATTGACAATGCCACAAAAATAGTGAAATATTCAAAATTGATGAAAGATTTTTAAATCATGAAAATTCATGTAAATGCCTAATTTTGTCATGATTCAAACAAATCTTCATAATTAAACTAATAACAAATAAGATTCAAATTAACTGTACAAAGAAACTTACAATCAACAAGCTACAAATGGTTGAGAGATCTATCAGATATCTCCACACTTCATCATCATCATAACTAAACTCTATCTAATATTGAAGAAATGAATCATGCAAACATAAGAAACCCACAAGTGAACACCACAATTCAATGATTTGCTTGTATTGATTTCAAAATGTCTAGTTATAACAATTCATGTTCAACAACCTTTACAATGAAAAAATATTTCCTTTGTAGACAAGGTCGGCAAAACCTAGGGCATGATCAATGGTGGAGATTACCTCAACACCAAGGGTTCAAGTTACATTAGCATTTATTATTTGACTTGCATTAAATATTATTCTTTCATCTCCAACTGAATTAGTTACAATATTTCTTAGGAAAAATAAAATCATATGCCAAAAGTAAAATTGCAAAATTAAAGCTAGCATGCAGCTAGAACAACTCTAGCATTAAATTATTAAAACATTATTTAATTTTGGTTTACTTTAAGTTAAAACTCCTCTAGATTCCCTCCTAATACCTTGGGAATATAAAACATCATTTGGAATAGAAAATTTTAATATTTGACACAAATCCATATGTAAACGCTTTAGTCAAAACATTCTCCCTTGGTAAGCCTAGAACAAATCAACAACCTTTTGTGATTTTGGACACACTTCTAAATGTGAACACATTGACACATTATTTTCATGAATAAATATTGGGTGTGATTCTACCATCTTCAAATGAAATGACACTTTTTAAGTAGGTACTCTATGTGTAAATCCAAACAACTCCAAATATGATATGTTTGGCGTAATGTCTTCTTAGATGGATCTAGCTCGAATTAGAAAATTCAAAGTATAAGTGGCATACTTCCCTCAATAGCCCTGAATTGATTTACCTTATAATTATTTCACTTATACATAAAAATTATAAAATCATTCTAAAAGATTTCACTCATCAAAATCTACCAATCAAATCTTATAAAAAATAGACTCACAATAAATTCATTCAAGCAAACCAATATTAATAATTATTTTATAAAAATGAGCATGCAGGATACTAAGAAATTGTAGGAATATGTAGATATTTCAACTATGTTTAGCATTTGCAAGAAAATAAAGTGTATGCAGATACAACCAAATAGATAGTACTTTCTCTCAACAAGAAATAAATGATCTCACATAAAGAGTTATAGAAGATACAATTACATGTGAAAATCACAGAGCTTGACTAAAAGTTGAAATTGCCGGATTTAATGTACCATAATGCCTATTGCAGAGAAAGCAATAGTGGGCAAATATATCCTAGAGTATGAATAATTCTTGTAAATTTAAAATAGCCTTTAAAGTATGAAGTGAGTAGAAATTATTGCGAAGAATTGGGGTGTATAGGGATACATTCATTTGAAGATTCATGGAGTTATGACACAAAATAGTATTAATGGTGACTTTATAAGATATCAATTTGTATGACAATAATAAATTAGAAAAAAAAAAAAAAATTCTTTTGGAAAAGATAAAGGAATTAAAGCAAAATATTATTTTTGGAAAAAATAAAAGATAAAAATAAAACAATAAAAACAAAATTGGTTTTTTCTAAGTTTGACATAGGTTAAGATATTATATATCTTGTTGTCTTGAAGGCAAAACTATTATCGTAATGAATTGTAATTGAAGAGCAGTTGTGTGAAGGCTGTAAACAATTTCTCTGAGTAATAAGAATACTGATACTTTGCCCCATGGATGTTTATTTGGCATATTGTCAAGGTTTTACCACGTAAATATGTGTCTTGTTTATTGTTTTGTTATTCTATTTTATTATCTTCCGTATTTCTTTGCATCTAACTTGTGCTGTAATTATTTAAGTTTGTGAGATTTACATTTTTCATTTCCATAACAAGTGGTATCAAAGCAATAATTTTGCAACATTTGTGTTAGGATTTGGTGTTTGTTTTGTAGCATCAAATGGCAAAGGTTTTGAATGCAAGGTTCAAGGTGGAGAAATTCAATGGGAATAATAATTTTGAGCTATGTAAGCTTAGGATGCATGATTTGTTGGTGCAACAAGGATTGCACAAAGCGTTGGTAGGAAAGTCAAAGAAATCTGCAAACATGATTGATGAAGATTGGGAAAATCTTGATACAAGAGCTCTTAGCACAATTCGGTTGTGTTTAGCAGATTATGTTCTTTTCAATATTGTTGAAGAGGAAATGACAACAAGCTTATGGAGTAAAATGGAGTCTTAATATGACAAAGTCTTTGACAAATCGGATCTACTTTTACGAATGAAAGAAGGTATGAAAATTGTTGATCATTTAAATATTTTCAATACTCTTATATATCAATTAGCTAGTATGGGTGTAAAAATTGAAGATGAAGACAAGGTAGTTACGTTATTATGTTCATTGCCCGAATCCTAGAATCACTTAGTCACTTATATTAGCTTTAACAAAATTGACACCTTTAAATTTGACTCTGTTGTGGGAGCTTTATTTTCTAAAGAGGTGCAGAGGAAATCTAATATAAAAACCTCCACATTAGAAGCAATGGTGGTTAGGGGTCAATCCACAGAAAAAGGGGAAGATTCAAGAGGTACATCCAGATCTAAGTCAAAAGGAAAAAAGGGTAAGGGAAAATGTTGGTACTACGATAAATCAAGGCATATCAAGAAATATTGTTTGAAGATGAAAGAAGACAATGATGAATCCAAAAAGGAAGCAAATCCGATTGAGAGAAGTTCAGGTACATTTGATGAAGTTTTATTTGTTTGTAATTCCGTACAGTATCATGAGGAATGGTTATTATATTATGGTGCTTCTAATCACATGTGTCCACATAAGAATTGGTTTTCTTCTTACCAAGATATTCATGGTGGTGTTGTTCTTATGGGAAATAATGTTTCTTGTAAAACTGTTGGGATTGGGAGCATTAAGATTTAAATGTTTGATGGTATTGTGAGAACATTAACAGAGGTAAGACATGTACCAGAACTCAAAAATAATTTAATTTTCTTGGGAGTTTTGGGTTCTGGAGGTTATAAATTTACAAGTCAAGGTGGATCAATGAAAGTGTCCACATGCATTTTGGTGGTCATGAAGGCTACAAATATTAGAAACCTTTACAAGTTGAAAGGGAGTACTGTAATAAATGAAGTGGTAGTGGTATCTAAGGAAGAAAATGAATCTACTCATTTGTGGCATCACCGAATGGGTCATATAAGCAAGAAAGGATTGAAGGTATTGTTAAACTGTAAGTTACTTCCAAATTTAAAATCTTTGAATTTTAATTTCTACTAGCATTGTGTTTATGGGAAACAATCTAGATAGAAGTTTAAAGCAGGTAATCATACAAGTAAGGGTATTCTATATTATATTCATTTAGATGTTTGGCGACCATCCCTACAATTTCTTTTGGAGGATCATCATATTTTATGACATTTATAGATGAATACTCTAGAAAGGTGTGGGTATATATTCTTAAAAGAAAAGTTGATGTGTTTAGTGTGTTTAAGCAATTTAGAGTTTTCGTTGAAAATAAAATTGGTAGATCAATCAAGTGTTTAAGAACAGATAATGGACATGAGTTCACATCTTTGGAATTTGAAAATTATTGTAAGGAAGTTGGGATTGAAAGGCATAAAACCATTGTCTACACTCAACAAAATGGTGTTGTTGGATGCATGAATAAGACTCTTCTAGAGAGAGCAAGAAACATGCTCAATAATTCCAAGTTGCAGCAAGAGTTGTGGGAAAAAGTAGTCTCTATAGCTTGTTATTTGGTAAATCAATCACCATTAGTTGTAATAGATTGCAAGATTCCTGAAGAGGTATGGACAGGTCATTCTTTTGATTATTTAAATCTGAATTTTTTTGGTTGTGATGCATATGCTCTTATTTCAAAAGTTCAATGTTCTAAATTAGATCCCAAATCTAAGAAATATATATTTTTTGGTTATGGTGACAAAATTAAGGGATACAGATTGTGGGATCCTATTACCCACAAAGTCATTATTAGCAGAGATGTATTAATTTATGAATCTCTGCTCATAAAATTAGATAAATTATAGAAGTTGATTTGAAACAGGAACAAGCACCTCAACATCAACAAATTCAATTGGAAATTCATCCATCTACAAAAAACATGGAGTAAGAAGAAGCTTTCAAAGAAGAAGATGAGGATGCATAAAATCTACAGGAAAATCTGGAAATTCCACAACTAGATCTAAGGAGATCTACATGGGTCAAAAATCCAGGTCTAAAAGGTATGATGATTATGTTTCATTTCTTTCTTTGATTTCTAATGATGGGGAATCTAGTTTTTATCAGGAAGCATTGGATGTTGCTAAAAATTCTAAATGGAAAATAACAATGAAAGAATAAATAGATGCCTTGGAGAAGAATAAAACATGGGCCTTGGTAGAACTCCCAAAGTGTAAGAAAGTTGATGGTTGCAAATGGGTCTTCAAATTGAAGAAGGGTGTTGATAAAGTTGAAAGGTACAAAGCAAGATTGATAGAAAAAGGGTATTCTCAAAAGGAAGGTATTAATTTTCATGAAAAAATTTCACTAGTTGTTAAGCCAATCTTTATTCGGGTTGTTTTGGCACTTGTTTCTTTACTTGATCTTGAGTTGGAGCAATTAGATGTTAAAACATCATTTTTACATGGAGATTTGAATGAAGAGATATATATGGAACAACCAAAAGGGTTTGTTCAAGATCACAACAGGAAATTTATTTGCAAACTCAAAAAGTCATTGTATGGCCTAAAGCAGTCTCCCAGACAATGGTACAAGAAGTTTGATTCCTTCATGGTAAGCCAAAATTTTACGAGTGAGTATGACCATTGTGTTTACTTTAAAAGTTTGAAAATTGGTTTATTCATTATCTTGGTATTATATGTCGATGATATGCTTGTAGCAAGCAAAAGCATAGTTGAGATCAATGGGTTAAAGGCTTAGATGGCTAGGACTTTTGATATGAAGGACCTAGTAGTAGTAAAACAAATTTTGGGCATGGAAATGCATAGATATAGGGAACATGGTAAGCTTTGGTTATCGCAATAGAATTATGTGGAGAAGATCGTCATAAGATTCAGTATGAAGAATGTGAAACTAGTAAATATCCCTTTAGCTTCTCAATTTAATCCTTCTTCAAGTTTATATCCTAGTAATAAAGAAGAAAAAGATTATATGTCTCATGTAACATATGCTAATGTAGTAGGAAGTTTAATGTATGCGATGGTATGCACAAGACCAAATATTTCACATGTAGTTGGTGTTGTCAATAGATACATGGAAAATCCAAATAAAGAGCATTGGGTAGCAGTGAAATGGGTGCTTTGATATCTTAGAGGCACAAGTGATTATTGTATCACCTTTGATGGTTGTAGTGGTTCAGTTTGTGGTTATGTTGATTCAGATTTTTTAGGTGATTTGGACAAAAGGAGATCTACATTAGGTTATGTCTTTATTCATGCATGAGGACCTATTTGCTGGATGTCAAATCTTGAAAAATAGTTGCTTTTTCCACTACTAAGACAGAGTATATGGTTGTCTCATGTGCTTGCAAAGAGGCAATTTGGTTGAAGGGTCTTTTGAGTGAGTTTAAAAAAGTGCAAGACAAGGTGATTGCATTTTGTGATAGTCAAAGTGCTATAGATCTAACTAAAAATCCAACTTATCATAGTAGGACTAAGAATATTGCGATTAAATACCATTTTGTTAGATAGGTTATTGATGGATGTGGAGTAGCTCTTGAGAAAGTTCATACATTAGAAAATTGTCCAGACATGTTTACAAAACTAGTATAGTTAGAGAAGTAGAAGTGGTGTTTGACTTCTCTTGACTTGTAGAAAAGGCGATGAATGGCCATGGGCAAGTATCAAGTAAATTATCTTCAACATGGAGATTGTTGGATATGACAACAATAAATTAGAAAGAAATCACAATTTTATCTTTGGAAAAGATAAAGGAATTAAAGCAAACTATTAGCTTTGGAAAATCTTGTCTTTGGAAAAGATAAAGATTTAAAAACAAAAGATAAAAACAAAACAATAAAAAAAAATCAATAAAAAAAGGTTGGTTTTTTCTAAGTTTGACATAGGTTAAGATATTATATATATCTTGTTGCCTTGAATGCAAAACTATTATTGTAATGAATTGCAATTGAAGAGTAGCAGTTTTGTGAAGGTTGTAATTATTTAAGTTTATGATGAAAGAGGATCCAACCCTCAATCACAAACTCCCAACAACATAAGATTCAACTCAAAAATTGTTTGAAATAACACAAAAAAATCTTCAAATAGTTTGATTCATTAACTATTCAAATTTTCTCCATATTTCATGGAAATCATTACCAAAATGAAAATACATCATCTACAGCCATATGGGCTGATATAAACCATTAAAAATTGAAATAATATTGATATAAGTCTCTTACAAATGGCAAAGATCAATTACAAATTGACCTCCTTCAATCTATTCCCTTCCTGTAGCTTTTAGCTCCTTTAATATGCAATTTTCAATGAGAAGTTCTTGCTACAATAAAGAAACAAATTTCAAATCTATTTGCTGCTATCCACACACCTTGAAACCTGCAAAAAACATCCTTTCCACCTTCTCCAAGAAAATCCACACCTGCAGCAACAACCTACACAATCTAGCCAAGAATGGCTACCAAAACCAAGTCCAAATTGTCTATAATCTTCAAAAACAAGCTCCCAAAGCTTCTCCAACAAAAAGCCACGACCAAGTTGGGAAGAAACCTCCAAAAATAAATGCCAAAAACATTCCATAATATTAAAAATGAATGCATAAACCCACTCCCACTAAAATTGCCAAAATTGGAGTCCATTCCTAGATTTTATGGTAGTTTCCAATGTAACTCCTACTAACTCACCTTGGGTGCCCATTTTTTCATGAATTCTTTTAGGAAGTTTTAAATGCATAATTCAAACTTATAAATCCCTCCAAATCCACTCCCAAGAATATTTATTGCCATTTTTTTTTCAATATTAGACAATTTTTAAAATCCCCCTAAATTGTCTCCACACCCCAAAATTGCAACAAAATAATAAAAAAGGGTAATTATTTAATGTTTAACTTAGTATAACTTTGCAAATTACCTCACCAAGATAATTACCCAAAA